>WMED01026648.1:0-10775 GCA_019650415.1 Pipa parva | reverse complement strand
AATGTACCTTTATACAGTGTTTCTCTCTGTCATCTTCCCTGTCAGCCCGACTTTTCTTCCTCGAGTCGGGTGGGCATGGCTAAATGATGATTGACATTATAGCTCCTCCAATCAGATCCCTGCTAGATCATATTTCTGAGACTAGATAAACAAAAAAAACCACAGGTCCAGCAGAACACCAATCAGTTTAGCACATCTAGTAGCACTAAATTAAACCGGACTTTGTCAGTGCTGTATTTCTTCTCTCCTTTATTTGTATGTTTAGAAGCGGAGCAGATCTGCTCATACACAACTACTAGTGCTGGAATTGTGTGTATCATTTTAGGTGGGACACGAACCTCTACCGCCTACTTTGGGAAGAAACCTTTTTGGACGCCAAGTCTACCAGCTTCCTGGCCTTTTTTCGTATGGTGAGTTTCACTTACTGGATTGTGAGTAGAGTTGGTTCATTGTGTTAACTACAGTTGCCTTTTTCATTTTGTTATTGGCAATCTAAAATTCTGACAAGTGAGGATCTGTGTGTTTGACCTAAATGAAATAGATAAATATATTTAGGGAATAATTTGTCATCAACTTCCTACATCTCTTAACGCTTTTCTATCAGCCTGCCCTCCTGTACTTCTATCTGTATTTCTGAAATCATCTACTCCAGGGATCGGCAACCTTTTTGGCTGAGAGAGCCATAATAATAATATATGCAGCTCTGCTCGGCCCTTTTGAATCCGGATCTGCTGACGTCATATGTGACGTCACATAAGTGACGTCAGCGCCTCCAGATTGGCTAGCAACCCAGAAGCGCTGAAAGAACTCTGTCTCTACAGCACTTGTCGTCAAATAGCCTGCAGACTTTAACAAGTGGTGCTTGCATGTGAGCACCACTCATTACAGTCAAATAGCCAGATGCAGCCATCAAAAGAGCCACATCTGGCTGACCCCTGATCTACTCTTTACAGTGAAAGGTAATGATATAAAAAGCCCATAAATAGTCCTGTGGCTATATAAAGCGCTAAATGATAAGTATAAAAGTAGGGCTCATATCTTATTGCGAGTGTGTAGCTGAAAGAGAATAAAAAAATAGGACCCAATATATTATTGCTGGAGACCTGGGAGAAAAGTACAAAGAGAAAGCTTGAACTGGGGAGAAGGCTGGGTAGTGGTACAGTTATATTTAAGGGAGAGGAGAGATTTGAGGCAGAGCTTTGTGACCCCTTTGTTCTTACAAGGTCTGTTTGCAACACTCAAGTAGGTTCTCTTTATTTGGTCCGGCTGGAGGGGGCAACAGTGCTGTAGGGGGAGGTGTCCCTGGTGCCAGTCCTGCACTGGGTTTGTGGCATCTTCCACAACTGGTAATGCCTCCTTCAATATTTTATTTTTCAGATGAAACCTTTTATCATTTTCTTTTGCAGCCAAACACATAATTAGTATTGATGGGAAGGCAGGACTATTCAAGGGCCTTGTTCCCAGACTGTGCGCAGGATCTCTTGGGACTGTGGTACACGGTAAAGTCTTGCAGGTGAGTTATTCTTTCATTTTTATATAAACTACATATTACTGGGCAGTGTTAAGATCCATGTTGCACAGCAAAGATAATTAAATAAAACATGTCTGGAATCTGTTTAATTTTAGCTACAAAATGAAGTCACTTCGGTGACTTTAGGTCCCCTTTAAAGGCAAGTAGTTGCAGGAATAGCGACCTTGTTTATTGGGGATCTAGAATTTGGGGGAGGGGTTGGCGTCAGAACGTTAGCCAGGGCAACTATGCTGTTTACCTAAATATAAAAGAATAAAGGCACAATCTGGATGTAAGGGGGTGAGACATATTGATCAGTTACAGAATGTTTTATTCTGGGGACCTCTGGTGATTGAGGGTATTATGTTTGTTCTGCTAGTAGTTTTTATTCTTTATGCCTCTTATTGTGCTTTCCTCTTACAAACACAGTAAATAATAACCTCCCCCTTCCTTTTTGCAGAGCTATCAAGATGCAAGTTGCATTGAAGTAAGTCATTTTTTGGAATCTGTGGCAACATCATATTTTCATGGCTAAAACTTAGTCATGCTACAGGACAAGGATCAATAAACAGGTTGCTCAAGATTAAAGAGAAAGCTAAAGCCTCAGGGGGTTATTCTCTAAGGTGCGAATTCGACTGTCTAATTCGCAATCAGCGGATTCCTATAGTAAATCCGCGACAATTTCCCCATTGTAAAGTCGCGACAATTTTTTAATGTTAAGATTGTGACAATTTTCCCATAAAAAAGTCGCGACTAGGACAATATTCTCATTATAAAGACACGACTGCAACAGTAGCAGCCTATTGCAACTGTCTTTATCTAGTGAATTCGCACCTATACGCAACAATTCGGACTTTAGTGAATAACCCCCCTCAGTCTGGCTCAATTGCTTGTGAACCACAGGCTGCCAAGTTAAAGCATTGCCTGTGATTATATGAATCTGTAGCCATCTTATTTTTGCAGTTGTTTTGGTATTAAGATATTCAGAACCGCCCCATGGGACAAAGGCTGTAAGCAGAAGTATTTATTTAAAAAAAAAACCCATAATATTGGTACAGTAAACACACTCATCAGATGTTACAGAGAAAGCTTAACCAAGTCTGTGTACAGGGTTTCCGGGCTTAAATAACTGTTTATCAGGGTTGCATGTGATATTTGACATAGAGATCCATCATTTATCAGTACATAAATTTACTTTTCCCACATCTTGAGCACATACTTTTTTTTTTTTTTTTGTCTTCCCTAGGACCATATTTATTTGAATCTTTTTTTAACTTAATCATCTGGATTGGTTTTGAGCACCATACGTGCATGTGTGTATCTTCTATGTAAAAGTAATTGTGAAGCAAAATATGGCAGACATAGAAACAGAAGTGATTCTGCAGAGAGACTTCCTTCATCTACA
This sequence comes from Pipa parva, assembly GCA_019650415.1. Taxonomy (NCBI): domain Eukaryota; kingdom Metazoa; phylum Chordata; class Amphibia; order Anura; family Pipidae; genus Pipa; species Pipa parva. The sequence goes on along the minus strand of WMED01026648.1, from coordinate 7,860 downwards.
TATTTGTATTGTTATGTGTGTGAGTCACTGGCACTGTTACTATGAACAGTATCTTGACTATTGTCACAGTCCCATAGATTGAGATTAAACTGTGGTCTTCGGCGGCAAATTGAATTGTAGAATATTTAGCATAAGGCAGGGGGTCACACAAGCTGACTTTCAGCTACGTTGGAAAGACAGTGTCCATTGATTTCTGTGGGATAATCCACACAGGCTAGTCTGTTTTGCACCATAGACAGCAATGAGCCTAATTTAAAAAACTCAGCTGAAAATATCAGCTAGTGTGACCCCAGCCTAAGGATTCTTTCACTCTACCATGATGCTTATGTTTTCAAGCATGACTGTAAAACCTTTTAAAAAATAAAGATACCAAAAAATGAGAAGTTGAAAGAAATTAAGAGTAAACATACAATTCATTTAACGTCGTACAACATGTCAAGTTGAATGCCCAGTGTCTGAAATATGTCTTCTACTGGTATATATAAGTAGATTCATCATCTTTTGAAGTTGATTTCTTGTTTTCTCCATTTGTATTTCTATGAGAGCAGCAAGGGGGTTGATTTCCCACCACTTTGAACAGAAGAAAAGCATTATTTCGAAAATAACTGGCTGTCATGAGAAATGTGGCCCTGTTTTTTTTACAAACTAGACAAAATGCCGCATCACATGCCGTTATAAAATAATTTAATTAGCTGTTATAAACAACTAGCTTTTTTCATAATAATGACGTAGTGAACAATATCAGGAGAGAAGGACTTGGGAACAGTGTTAGTTGCCATTGTTATTCTGTGGAACTTTGCTATTGCGCTACTGGGCCCATTCTAGCAAACAGTACATTGTAGTGAACATTCGGCGACTTGCTATATACGGATCTCTGAATAGGAAAGGAACTAAGGATTCCCGCATGAATTTAGGAAAGGAAGAGGCTTCATGGAAACGGGAGTACAAGAGGTTTTTTTTTTTAGCATGCTTGTGATTTGAAAGCTGGTTTCTGTGAGAGGCCCGGAAATGGAAATATATTTATAAAAAATTTACAGTACATTTGCTGTACATTCCTTTTCGTCTTTATGTTTAGGAAAGTGAACAGAAGGAGAACTCAACTTCTTTGGACCAAGTTATCAAAGAGGTAAGTCTGTGTGAACTTTAGACAGTTATCTTTACTATTCTTGTATTTTTTTAAATCTCTCAACAATCAGAGTCTGCATACTCCTGTGAGATTTATAGAATAGCTAAAATTTCACATTTTGGTCTGCAGAAGATATTTATAGCTGATAATGCTGTCTTGTATGTATACTTTTATTTATAAAGCGCCGCAAGGTTACACAGCGCTGTACAATCCAGTTATAATGCAGACAAGGGTAAAGTGTGGAACAATAAATAAAGTGAGGTAAATTACTAGCATATAATCAAGAATATACATGACTCTAAGTGCCAGGCCATGATTGAAATAAGAGGATAGAGGTCCCTTCCCCATAGTGCTTACAGTCTAATTGTAGTCTTATTTTTAGACTTATAAAATGTGGATCTGCCCAGCCCACTTTACTGGCCAATAAGGCACAAAGCAAAATATTAATGAGTAAAGAATCCCTGTCTCATGATCCTGTAATAAGATGACTTACCTGCCGAAGACTAGCACTGGCACAGCTGTGTCCCCTGCAGAGCTTCTGAGTGACGTCGGCAGTTCATTTTTTCCTTCTAATTTGCTTACAACGGTTTTCAAGGCGTTTCATGGTCCATTAAATCTTACGGTCTGAGAAATGTGGTACATAGATTGTAATGAAACTGTGCCCCCAATGGGCAAAGTAACAATAAAATGGTATAATATTTTCCTGACAAATTTTAAATCAAAATTAAGGAAAAGAGAGTGGTTCCATGCAGTTAAGCAAGTAGCATTGCTGCAGGTTTATTGCGACCAATTCCATGTTTCAGGCGGTAAGCCCTTTTTCAGAATTCACAATGTAAACATTCACAGTAAAGCTATAGCAATCCAGCTTGTGTAGAGGCATGGGATCGCTCTCATTTCTTCCGATACTAATAAGGTGCTAACAGGACATCTAGAAGTCTCTGTGCTTGCTTCCCAAGAATAAAAGTCTGCTAAACTTCTACTAGCAAATCTTAATTCAGGACCTTTTAGCTTTATTACATTATGATGATGGTGATGATGTCATGGTTTTTATGTGAGCTATTTTTCAGTTTGTGATGTAATTTCCCTCTAGCTGTTGCTTAACATGCATACTCTCAAAATAAAGGATTATGTTTGTCTTTATCTATTAATTGTTGCTTCATTCCAGACTACTCAGGAGATGGTTGCCCGTTCAGCTGCTGCACTCGTTACACATCCTTTACATGGTATGTCACCCTGCACTCTCCTTACATGTTAACTTCATCTTATTTTGTAGCTGTAGAAGTCTTATAACCCTTACATTTATGGGAACTATATATATATATATATATATATATATATATTATGTCGCCAGGCTGCAATAATGTCATAAGCTTTTTATGTATATTGTGTGTATATTTTTATTTATAAAGAGACACAAGGTTACACAGCGCTGTAGAATCCAACAATAAAGTTATAATACAGACAAGGGAAAAGTGCTCAAAGAACAAGTGAAGTAATTTTACAAGCATATTATAAAGAAAATACATCACTCTGAGTGCCAGGCCTTGACTGAAACAAGAGGATGGAGGTCCCTGTCCCATAGAGCTTACATTCTAAATAGCTGAAAGACTTACATAAACATATAGGAGGGTAACAAGTGCAGTAGCATAAAGTGTCAGTTCATTTGGCTATAGGTGCCAATTAAATAAGATATAAAACATTTTGAATAAATAGTGTCTTAAAGATAAAAAAACAGTGCTAGTGCTCCAAGAGGTAAGATTTTAATTTAGCTTTGAAGCTGTTGATGGATTGTTCTTGTAGGATGTAGAGGGATATAGAATTCCAGATATAAGAGGCAGTAAGAGAGAGAGGTTTAACATGAGAATAGGCAGTCTTAGTGAGGGATTCATGAAAAAGGTTGCCTGGTGAAGAGCATAGTTCATGGCTTCGTCATATAAGAGCAAACAAAGGAAGATATGTAGGGAGGGGCAACAGAGTGAAGTGATTTAAATGTCAAAAGTAGGACACTGTAAGCTTTGCATGTTTAATGCAAATGTAAACTTGCCGTATTGTAGATCTGCCTGTAATTTAAGCCAACCTTGAGTATGTTGTTTACTGGCAGGGGAATTCATGAACAGCAGTAATTGTTTACTGAGGTCTTGAAACTGACAGCAACCAATCAGAAGTTGTCTTTCATTATGCTAGCTCCCCTGTACCAGTAAATGCTAACTGCACACTTTTTTTTCTGGGTTTATGAGACCTTAGTAAACATTTGCCCATGTTTATAAATTCCCCTTGTAATGAGTTATTCTACCTCTCATGCCTCTCTGTAGGTTAGCTGTGCGTTATCTAGTGTGTAATGTAGCCATACCTAGGTGATTGTTAGCACACTGCATCAGTTATTCTGCCTGGGTTTTAAGCTTCCATTAAAAAAAAAAAAAATGTAATTTGACCTTTTGTTTCATTTAGTTAAAATTTTTTTTCAAGTTCGCATTATTCGTATGAAATTTATTATAAGTGGGATTTGTGCCTCTGTGTTGTACATGTTTCTTTAAATCCAGTGGTTGGAATTAAATATAGGCTGGCTACATATTTCAGGGTAGCAAATGATGAGATGTATATATCAGATCTGTAACCATTCATTCCCTGCAGTGATCACGCTACGGTGTATGGTCCAGTTTATTGGGAGAGAAACCAAATATAAGTAAGTAGTTTGTTTCCTTAATTTGAGGTTTGAACTGATGCTGAAATTTATCATTTGTCGGTGAGAGAGGCCATTGGCACTGACTTAACACAAGTTCTTCTTCCCTGCATACTACCTGCCTCTGATACAGCAGTGCACACTAGAGAATAAGTGCTGGAATTAAATGCATAAATGCAAATATTTCCTGCAGTGGTGACTCACGTGCAATCATAATACAGCACAGCTATATTGGAGAAAGGAAACTAACATAACTATAATTAGTTATGGAATTATTTTGCATGGGAGTTTCCATTATTTAGTTTCTCTGACGCTGAATTTATGTTAACACCCTATTTACATTCTGTAGCACATAAGGAATCTAAATGACAGCCATATGTTTTAAATTACAAATAATATCTCTTCCCTGATGCTCGCCTGTAGTCAGTCCAGCTTCTTAATTTTCCATCTGAGCAAATTCCTTGGCCACTACCAGATGCTTTGGATCACCAGCCAATCTCATGAATAAAATGTTTACTTCTGAGATGAATGTTAGGTGTGATCAGGACTCAAGCACTGCAGGCAAACCCCAAGTTTCCTTGGAATTTGCTAGAGTAGGAGAATGTGTTCAGCTTAACTAATCTATTTGAGTTTTTCAAATCCATGATCTACAAGTAAATAAACTACGGTGTAAACTTTAAGTATTAGTTAGTTCGCTCTGTTTGTAGTAGAAGGTTAAAAGGAGAACTATAGTCAGATTATATGTGCAGTCAGATTACATATGCAGTACTATACCTTGGTGAGAAGCGTTTCTCCCCAGTAGATGTTTCATCTGAAGCTGGATGATTTATTACACATCTACTGGGGAGAAATGCTTCTCACTAAGGTATATTACTGCATATATAAAGATGCATTTGCAAACTGACAGTTCACCTGGCATTTTGTAACAGCCAAAGAGGCAGGGAAAAAGCACTTATGAAAAATCTCTGATAAAGAAAAATCTTTCCAAACGTAGGAATGGATTCAACTGAAAGTAAGGTACATTAGAGGACGTTTTTCTGTATTATCCTTTCAGTAGCTGCTAATCGAATATCAACAATACAGAAATATGTCTTCTAATGTATTTTACTTTCAGTTGAATCCATTCCTATGATTTGTACTGTAGAGGGTTTTCTTTATCAACAAATTTTCATAGTTTTTTTTTCTGCCTCTTTTGCTACTACAAAATGTCACGAGTTTGCAAACGCTTCACTTTTTTTATACACTGTGTGTGATTGCAACTGTTAAATTCCTATTGAAACTAATATGTTCACATAAAATACACTATTACTGATATTTATTTTCCTTTGTCTTCCAATAGCGGGGTGTTTGGGTCTATTGTCACAATATACCAAGAGGAAGGCGTCCTTGGGTTTTTCTCGTATGTATGCATTTTTATTTTTCCTTACATAAAATATATTTCTGTCTCTCCCCTTTCTGTTTCTCTGTTAATGTCGGTATGTGCCATGTATCTATCCCAGATCCCCTGTGTAAGCGTCTGCGTAAAACTTACTGACTAAAGTGAGAATTCGACTGTCGAATTCTCAAACAGCGGATTTCCATAACAAATGTGCGACTGCGATAACTTTCTCATTATGGAGACGCGACAGTAGCAGTCTATTGCAACTGTCTTTAGCTGGCGAATTAACATCTTTACGCAACAATTTGGACTTTAGCTAAGAGCTCCCTTTGTTTCCAAACGATGAGAAATGGACCGCAAAGGGTAAGTTTTTCTATTGATAATTCTCTTCCAAATGACTCCACGATTATTTCTCCATTTGCTATTCCTAGCTGTATGGTTGCTGCTAGTTTCTCTTGCTCTCATCGGTTTCATCTAACTAATCCTTTCCACTTACTTGCTTTGACCTAAGCTCGAATTCTCTGCCAATACTATATTCCTTGTTGCGTGGATACTATAAAAATGGACAGTGTTAGTGATAACATCTAAAGGGCTACCAGTCATTTGCTTGTCTAAAAATATCCCCAATCAGTTCCTCTCCACCACTGCTTCTATGTCATGTTCCCTCCCTAAAAAAAGCTCATCACCTCCCACATTCTCCTAATGTAACTGTTAAAGTGCTGAATCTGCTCTGTGGATTTAATCACCTCCGTTAATTAGTTTCTTTTCTGCTATTCCAAATTCCACCAGTGAAGGGCAGTTCCTATTTTAAAGATCAGAATATAAGGACTGACTCGCACCAAACCTTAAATGCGTTAATATTTTATGTCTGCATTAATACAAAAAAATGTTTCATCTCATTACCAGTTGGATTTTGGTTTGTATAAAGGAGCAACACTACTCAGGGCTGCATGTAAAATCAATACTCTTATTTTGGAAAAGTACCTTGTGATTTTACTACTCCCATGATTACCTTTTGACACATTTCAACACTGTTCTGTTTCGTGTCAACATACAGCCCATAGGATTAGCATTCTTCAGTCTTTGAAAGGCTGTACATGAGACTTTATGCTTCACTGATTAAAACTAGTTCCTCCTTATGAATGGGAGAAGTGCATATGTTTACTGAAGAATCTTTTCCTCCACTTTCTAAAAATATTCCGTAAATCAAATAACTGTTCTACTGCATTTATAATCTCTACATATTTGCTTTATATTAATATCTGCCAACTCTGTTGCCCTTACGTAAAGTCTATGGTTTTGTACCATGCTTATTTCTTGGTAACAATGTTGAGAAATGTTGTGAGCAGTGCAGTAAAATGAATGCATTTTGTTACCTCCGTTATGAAAAGTTGCTTATGTTTATTCTTCATTTTGTTCATTTCCAGGGGGTTAATACCAAGGCTGTTAGGAGATATATTTTCCCTGTGGATCTGCAACATGGTGGCGTATCTTATAAATAAATATGCCCTGGAAAATGGGGTAAGAATTGCTTTCTATGTAAATGTTTTCATACCCTATATCTATATGTCTCCTTACAGGTTATATTGTGGGCTACTCCCAAAGAGCAATACACCACTTGGCTTATCTTTACCTCTAGCAGTTAAAACAAGTGCAAGCACATCACTATCAGACCACCTGCCATTTTGTTTGATGTCTGGCAGTTTGATGTAATTGCCATAAACGAGAACGGCCATGGGTTTTGTTGCAGATTTACTGTTTGAGGTTAAAATTGCACCTAGCATTAATGTAAGGATTTGCACCTCGTGCAATCCTCCCCCCTTCAATCTGTGCTTAAATCATTTATTAAATCTCCATATTGCTGATATACTTTTCCCTTTTACATTTTTTTAATTTACCATATTTTTTTCACCCCATAAGACTCGCCTGACCATAAGACACACCCTAGGATTTTAAGGAGGGAAAAATAAGAAAAAAAAAATTATTCTGAACCAAATGGTGTGCTAAAATACTTAATAAAATATACCACGCCTCCCTCCCTTGGTAGTAGCAGCTAAATCCATTGCAAATAGGGCCGACGAGCCGAAGGTGTCAAGCTGTTGTAGTAGAAGTAGCTAAATCCATGGTGAATAGGGCCAAGGAGCGCCAGTGCGCTCAATCTTAGCTCAGTCTGGAGAAGAGCTGACAGGAGGCGGCTCGCTGGTACACTGGAGGAAGGTCAGTACTATGAATTCTCTTCAGCTGGTGCAGGTAGGAGGGGCAGCATACAGGTGCCCCCTCACCCCACCCGCATCCAGCATTTGCTCCATAAGACGCATGGGCATTCCCCCCACACACACTCACACACAGTGAAAAATACAGTATATGGTGTTGCTTTCCATCTAAGGACACCACATTATATTTCTTTGATTACAGGATATGTGCTCGCTTTTCTGCATTGAGTTTTCTGTTTATTTTTCCACAGGCTGTCGGAGAGATGAAAAGCTACTCTCGTGCATTCACCGGGGTGAGCAGACTTGCATTTTGTGCTATTATTTACTTTGCACCGAATACAAAAATTGATGCACCCGTAGACCATTATAAAGAAAAATATTGTGTAGTCATGGCCAAAATTTTGAGTGACACAAATATCATATTTTCACATGATCTGCTGCCCTCTGGTTTTTATGTGTGTTT
>WMED01026647.1:0-10775 GCA_019650415.1 Pipa parva | reverse complement strand
TGCTGCACGCAAAGTTTGCATTTTTTGGGGATTTGCAGCGAGCCACACCACCTTCCTAAGATTTTTACTTGCAGATCTCCTCTTTCCTGTTTACCATAAACAATAGAATGTTAGATTCTGTATTTATACGATTGGAGTAGAATTGCGCTATAGTTTGTGTTTTTTTTTTAAATTTCCCCCAGCCACACCTGCCCCCAGCGAAAGGGGTGAGAACGGGGGAACCCCAATCGATAGGGATGAAGCAGAGGGCAAAGAGGAAAAAGAAAATGAGAGAAAGGCAAGAGAAAAGAGGGAGACGGAGGCTGCAGAGCAACCAGTCACTGTGAGGGTACACTATTTATATTTCTATAACAGAATAATGCATTGTATTGCAATAACAAAATGGCCAACTGCCTTTATCCACTGCAGATAGTCCTCTGCACTATCCATATATGTTTGTATCACCTGTTTGTTTCAGTGGAAAGTGTCCAGCTTATTATATATTATCGCAAATATACTAGGATCCTGTTGCAATCTTAACTGTTCTACAGGACATCCATCTGCAGTGCCCAATTTAATTCTTCAGTGCTTGTAGCCCCATTTAACCCAGAGTGTCTTGCATCGGATACAGTGCAGCATCCCCGTAAGGCCGATCCAGATGAAGTGCCCAGCGCACTTTCTCAAATGTCATGGAACTCTCAATATACACTTGGTTACCCAGCACAGTTACTGTATCTGGAAAACTTTCTTCTGGACTTTAAAATGCCACTTGTTCACAGTGACTTCCTTTTTATGGTATGTTCCTACTGGCATATCAACAGTAGCATTTTCTAAACCTATGTGGTACTAGATGAACTGTACTTTTGCCAATATAATCTGGTTGGAAAGTATTCTATGAGAGTTGAGAATTGGCCCGGTTATATTTCTCAAGGTGTGTATGGTCTCTCAACTGGCCTTCAAGCAAGTCATGTTTTGAGTCAATGTGCTTTGATATCAAGCACAAATTAATGAATAACTTTGATGAGAAAAGTCATTTTATATATATATATATATTTTCTTAGAACCCCCATCCATTTTTCTCTCCCCGCATTTCCTGCCCCTGTGTACAGTTAAGACGTTAGTAAATGTAGGAAAGAAACAAACGTAAAGATCTGAGATTTTATAAGGAGGGAATCAGATTATTGTGGAAGGCCTGCATAATGTCGAATAGAACATAACTACTATTTCATTCATTTTTAGACTCCTACTCCTCAGGAAACAGAGAGCCCTCTTTATAATTCTGGGTCAGAGAAAAATGAGGAGAAACCAGCATGTGAAGTTACAGATCTGGTCTCTTCGAGGCAGGAACCAAAGGGTGAAATGGCAACTGTGGAGGAGAAAAATGGTAAATATCTAGACAATGTCATTTGTGCTAAAGGAAGAAAATGAAAGTTAAACTGTCATGTGTTTAAAGTCCTGCCAAGTTGTAGTATTGTAAATAATAAGTAGTGTATTCCTGCCTTTGTTTTATCGAATGCCAGAGCCAGCTTTCCCATAAAGCCCATTACTATTAGCATAGGTTAGCCTTTGCGTTGTTTTTTTTCCTTTTTAGTTTGCTACAATGGTATGTATTTTCTTGTGTCCCCTTCCGCACAGGTGACAAGTCTTCAGCACTTTGTCCTGTTGCTCCTGAAACAGAAAAATCCCCAGAATGCATTACAGATAGAGATGGGGCGGTACAAAGACAGGAAGGAGAAGGGGAGACGATGAGAGGTGAATGCCGTTATGTAATAGACTGACGCTTGTTGGTCGAAGGGTGGGGAAGCTCTCTTTGTCTGTGTAGCTGTGTCACTCTGCAGAGGGCAGAGAACAGCTTTCAAACTTTCTTTCTTGATTTCTAGAGGCTGGGGCAAATCAACATTAGCTCCGCCTCCCCCCTTTTTTTTTTTTTATTGGCCTGACTCATAACTGTAGAATTAACATACCTCCATCTTGGGACAAAAAAGATTTTCACTTTAATTTTTTTTTTTCTTTTTTCATTTTGCTAACACAGAGGAGGTGAAAGTAGAAAGGGAGGCACTGAAGGATGTGAAACTTAACAGCCAGAGGGAAGAAGTTAAAAGTAGCAACGGAAAGAAGGAAGAGAACAAACCAGACAGAGCTCGATTTATGTTCAACATCGCTGATGGAGGGTTCACAGGTAAGCTGGACCAAGGACACTGAAGAAGAAGGGGCAAACAGCAATGGACAGGAGGGAAAATGGGAGATAAATGGTGCATCACAAGAGGTTAGATTTAAAGGGACCTAAATCACCAATGTGAAATTCCACTTCCATGCCACTATATAAGCACTAGTTTCTTTTTATCTGAATAATTTGATACTGCTGAATTAAAGAGTGGTCCAGGGGCTATGATCAAGAAGGACCTTGGTGTATTTGTAAATAATAATAGGAAACTGAAGCAACAAAATGTCAGTTTGATGGTATGTATTGACCTTTTATAAAAGTAGTAAAAAGAAAAGAGGGACTTGGGATTCTTTTTGGCCCTTAGGGGATAATTCAGGAACGATCGAAGTACCCTTGCGAAGCTTCTCATCACTTTGCCGAGACAGGTATGCGCTCAGTGGACTCCCGCACTCGGAGATCAGCGAACGCTTTAAAAGTACTTCGGCTCACCTCATGACCACTCGAGTCGCCTCGCCAAGCAGAAGTACCTTTAAAGCGTTCGCTGATCTCTGAGTGCAGTAGACCAGTGAGCGCATACCCGTCTCGGTGAAGTGATGAGAAGCTTCGCAAGGGTACTTCGATCGTTCCTGAATTACCCCCTAATTAATCTCGAGAACTCATTTAAAATATACAATATATGCAATATGCATATGCAATATGCAATATACTTTGCATTCTGATTCATGGACAGGAAGGGTTATACCTATATATTTTCTACTACCACTTGGCAAAAAATATAAACCAATTCTCCACTGGGAACATAAAGATATTTCTAATTTCAATTTATAACTCATTAGCATTCATAATAAGATGACAAAATTGAAATGTATTAAACACATGGTAAAAATTGTGATTAAAATTCCTAATATGAATCTTTAGGTCCTATTTCATTCCCAATTTACTGATATAATATCTCATTTGCTTTATAAATATTTTCTTGTTACCATGACCTGTTCCATAGCCTTAAAACTAGGTTTGATCTGCCACTTTTACTAACCCAGTCTCCCATAATGTCTGTATCTTCTGTAGAGTGTGTTCAAGCCTGATACCATTTGACAACCCTCTATAGCAGGGGTCTCCAAACTTTTTACACAGGGGGCCAGTTCACTGTCCCTCAGAACCCTGGAGGGCCAGACTATAAAAAAAAGCCCAAAAAACTATGAACTGCTGCTTTCCCCACAACCCCCCTCCCATACTGTGCTGTTTAACCCACTCCCTACTCCATGTCCTCTGAAGGGGGGTGGGGGCGCTATCCTAGTCCTCTCCCCTCCTTTTCCCTGTCCCTACCTCTTCCCCTGCTTGGCTCAGTCTGCTGTAGAGATTAGTGTTGCAGCACTCCTCACTCCCTCCCTCACCGCTTCCTGATCATGTGTAGTTACATCACTGGTGTGCGCCAAGGGAGGGAGTGAGGAGCACTAATCTTTACAGCAGATGGAGCCGGGCTGGGGATGAGGTAGGTAGGGGTAGGGAAAAGAAGGGGGGCGAGCACAAAGCTCCTGCAGCGCTCTAGGTGGCTGCCTACCCCTAGCCCTGGCCCTGGCGTCAGGGGCCAGGTAAATGGCCTCAGGGGGCCAGATGCTCTATAGTTTGGAATCTGAAAATATAAACACTTTCAAAAGTTCTATCCTATAATGGAGCATATATCTGCCATGGTAAGTTCCTATTATAACAACTATTTGCTCTCTGTCAGTAGGACATATCTTTTTCAACCCAAAAACTAAGCTGTTCCTTTAGATTTCGTGCCCTAGTCTTTGCACCAGTTCTGCCAAAATCCAAATAGATTAAATTACCTGTATAGCATCAAAGAGACTGGCCAGGTTTATTTAACAATATTGTTCAATTGAAACAACTTGCTGTCTCTCTTTTAATATCTCGTCAAAAACAATCCAACTACATTTAAGGCTTACTAGTCTGTCCGTTCCTATCTGACATCTTGTCCTTTTTTTATTCTTGCTGTATGGTACCCTGCTTCTCTAAGCATTTAAAACCTACTTTTAACTAGAAGAATCTTATTTGTTCTTTGATATGGTCCTTTCCTCCTCCAACAATTTGTGGTTCATTATCAGCTTTCTCCTGCTTTTAAAGCTCTCAACTGTACATTCTTTTCACCAAGTGCCCTGTTGCTTCCTGCATTGTTTGTTTCGGGGCTGACTGGATTTATTTTAAGCAGATGGTACTTGTTTTATGGATTGCTTTATTATTCAGGTGCCGCTCTAAGACTAAGCCTACTGTAGCCATTTTATTGTTGTCTACAGAGCTTCATACCTTGTGGCAGAATGAGGAAAGGGCAGCAACCTGCTCTGGCAGGCTGAACGAGATTTGGCATCGCAGACACGATTACTGGTTACTAGCTGGTATTGTGATGTATCCTTCAGTGGTCTTAACCCCATCCGATTGCATTTATCCACACTCTTTCGTGTCCACCTGGACACTAGGTCCTTCATATTTTTTTTTTTTTCCTGCAGTCCCAGATTGGTCTTTATGCTTGTTACTCAGATTAACTTGAAATAAGCAGGTACTTACTTTTAAATGTTTATTTTTTTCTATGTAGATGGAACTGTTGTGTAACGGTGTCCGGATTCGCAGCAAACACTAGACGGCTCCACAGTGAATGCTAATAAGCTTTATTCGGATAGCATAGCCTGGCGCCAAGTGTTTCAGAGACGTACAAAATAGTTACTGAAAAGGACCGCATTCACCCTTAATAACCGTAGTAAATTTATGCCTTTTAATCCCGTTCTTGTAATACTAGTAAGTGACCCCTCAATGCAACCTGAACTTTTTATCTCAACTTGTATGCATTAAAAGATATGGTATATGTGTTTATGTATGAATTTGGTAACCAAGAACGGGATGTGTAGTAGCTATTCTGTTGGTAAGGACAAGTATTTTTACATTGTATTTGGTAGGAGGTTAGGATACCCAGGGGTAATGGAGAAGGATGGATGGGAAAGGAAGATGGTTCTGTGGGAAGTATTGGTTAGATGGGTGATAGAGGTTGGCAGTATACCAGTAGTCAAGGGTGGAATTAATGAGTCTGTGTGTAAGCATTATGGGTTTGATCTTTTAGGGAATAGGCCAAAAAAGTGATTGAAAAGGAACTAGATGCCACACAAATGGATAGTGTTTCTGTTTGTGTACAAGCCTCTCACACAAGACTAGTTACAGTAGCGTGTTTTTGAGACCTTAACTTTTTAAAGACATGGCTATGCTCGCTGGCAGGACATTCAGAACGACGCTCCATTCTCCATCATCAATGAACCTTTTAAATCTGAAACCAACAAGGGAAATTTCCTGGAAATGAAGAACAAGTTCCTAGCAAGACGATTCAAGGTCAGATAACCTCTGTTAATCCCCCACCCTTACCCCTGTGTATTTCCTCCTTATCCATAAACACATTTTTGCCTTCCTTCTTCTTCTTGCTAATGTCATTGTTTTTCTATGGCCCTGTTTCTACCACTTTAAAAAAACAAAAAAACCTATTTGTGCGTGATTAGGTACAGGGAAATTTGATAATTTTCCAATCCAGTTGCTCAGGATACACTGAAGTTGGAGTAGATCTGGGGATTCATTGGACGCTTTCTTTGCCACACAGTACAGACATTATTGATCGCTTATATAGTCAGTGATTTACCTTGATGGAACCATACCAGTCTGTCGAGTGAATGAATCGTTTTCAGATTTACTTTAATTACATTTAATTTACTTCATAATTTTTGCACCCATGACTTGATCACAGCAAAACAGCTGTCATTCATTACATTACCAACTGCTTCTTTTGCTATGATTTTACCAAAACTGTTGTGAAGTAGTTGGATGCGACTGTGATTCTTTTAAAGTCATGGTTACAACATCCATTCCCAAAAAGGTTGGGGCATTGTGTGTGTAAAATTTAAAGAAAAACGAGAATGGGATGAATTGGAAATCTCTTACAACCATTTTCTATTCACAACAGAACATAGAAAGCATGTTGTCGAAAGTTAGGCATTTTTCCATTTCAATTAAAAAAACAAAAAAAACTCCTTTAGATTTTGATGGCAGCAACACACCTCAAATAATTTGGGACAGGATCATGCCTACTGTTGTGTAGCATCCCCTCTTATTTTTACAATAGTCTGTAAACCTCTGTGAAATGAGACCAGTTGCCGCAGTCCTGGGAGAGGAACGCCCCGTTCTTGTCTGTTGTACGATACTAGCAGTTCTGGGTGGACTTTGCTGTATTTTTCACAATGTGCAAAATCTATCTATTAGTGAAAGTTCCTGATTGCAGAGGGAGAATCTCCATGCTGTTGTGATAGATGCATTGTATGCTTTAGCACAGTCTTGCTGAAAAATGCAAGGCCTTTCCTGAAAGAGATGTCTGGATGGGAGCACATATACTAAAACCTCTATATACTGCCCCACCATTGATAGGGCTTTTCAAGATGTAGAAGCTGCCCATACCATAGGCACATGCACTGATAAAACTCTCTCTCCTCTTCAGTGCGCAGGACATGGCGTCAGTGGTTTCCGTAGAGAATTCTACTAATTCATCTGACCGCAGGATAGTTTTACATTTTACCTCTGTCCATTTTAAATAAGCTTTGGCCAAGAGAAATCTCTAGCTTTTCTGGATTGTATTGATATGTTAGCTTCTTCTTTTCATGATAGAGATTGAAATTGCACGGTGAACTTTGTTCATCCGAAATGATTTTTGGAAGCATTCCTGAGCCCACGCAATGATTTGCGTGACCAATTCATGCTTGTTTTTAATGCAGTGCCGCTGTAGGTCCAGAGGTCACAAGCATCCGATATGGACAGTCAGCCTCGTTCCTTGTGCACATGAACTTCTCCAGATTCCCGCCATCTACAGTATATTAGCCCTCTTGTTGTTTTATTAGTACCACTTACTCTTTTCCAGCTGGTCCCAACATTTGTGAGATGTTTCTGCCATCCATTTCTACAGGAGTTTTTTTTTTTTTCCACATGAAATGGGGTGAGGGGAGGAATGTGTCTAACTTTTTACCTTCTGTTGTGGGCTCTATGTTCTGTTGTGTGCTCTATGTTCTGTTGTGAATAAAGTAACGGATACTAGAGATTTCTAAATCATTGCATTCTTGGGGGGTTATTCACTAAGGTGCGAATTCGACTGTCGAATTCTCAAACAGTGGATACCCATAGCAAATCCGCGCCAATTTTTTAATGTTAATATTGCGACAATTTTCCCATAATAAAGTCGCGACTGCGACAATACTCTCATTATAAAGACGCAACTGCCATAGTAGCAGCAAGCCTACTGCAACTGTCTTTATCTGGCAAATTCGCACCTATATGCAACAATTCAGACATTAGTGAATAACCCTCTTGATTTCTTTACATTTTACAGGATGTCCCAACTTTTTGTCTCTGTGATATCCTTGTACTCCCCTAGTAAATGTACTGTAAAAACACAGTCATTCTACTCCTGATATCAAAAACTAATTCTAGTCAACGCTCTTCTACTCCTCTCTACCATCTTCATTTGGGTTCTTTAAAATCTGCAACCCCTTTCATTTGCATCTGAGTATGCTTTTTTTCCCCCCTCTGTTAGCTGCTGGAGCAGGCTTTAGTGATTGAGGAACAATTGCGCAGAGCGGCGTATCTGAACATGACCCAGGATCCTTCCCATCCAGCCATGGCACTTAACGCTCGCTTCTCTGAGGTGGAATGTCTCGCTGAGAGCCACCAGCACCTCTCCAAAGAATCATTAGCAGGAAACAAGCCAGCCAATGCTGTTCTGCATAAAGGTACGGAGAGGGGAGGCAAGTAATGAAGAGTAAAGGGGTGGGAACAAGCTTAGTCAACCTTTCCCCATTGCATATTCTTGGGGGTAAAATAAGAGATTTTTTTTTTCCTATTAAAGGAGATCTAAAGCTAAAAAATTAAAAAGAAAGGCATATTAAATACATACCTCATAGTAAGTTGAATTGTTGCAGTCACAGCTTGAATTGTACTGTATTTTCACTGCACCGAGGCACACTTCTCACTGCACTTCACACACAGGATTTAGCCCAAAGCTCTACCAAAAGCAAGCAAGGTACACCTGCTGCGTTGTCTGCCGCTCCAATCCCCCAGTTTACTAGCTGGGTGCTCAGGAAGTTGCGGACATCTCCATTTCCATATAACCAAACCAAGTATGCTTCCGGCACTCCAATCGTGAATTATAAAGGTTTCTTTATTTCACCACATAAAAGCATTAAAAACAACAGCCTCAATCCCGCATTGGAGTGCCGGAAGCATACTTGGTTTAGCCCAAAGCTCTGCCCACTTGTTGAGTCGGCGGTCCAAAAGGCTTCAAACGTCATCATGTTCATTGCGGGGCCAATGAGAAAGCTCCCCTTAACTTACTATGAGGTATGTATTTAATAGGTTGTTTTTTATTTTTTAGCTTTAGTTCCCCTTTAACTAGTCTCTCATCACTCTGGTTGCCCAATAACTGTGTCTATGTTCACATTGAATGCTACACTGGCATTTTTTAATGTTAGGACTTGACAGGCAAGATTAAGGTACAGACTCATTGCTGCTTAACATGTTAAAATAACTGATTTACTAAAATACTGTCAATCTGGTTCCTATAGATCAGAGGTTCTCAACCTGTGTGTTTTGACCCCTTTAGGGGTCAAAGGACGTGCTCACAGGGATCGCGGAACACGCTGTAACTCGTTAATGAGTGCAGGTCTCTTTATATAGGGGTTACTGCGTGGTTATGTCATCTTGTGATACACGACGCGATGTGACATCGCTGGGAGTCACGGTCTCAAAAAGGTTGAAAACCGCTGCCATAGACGGTTCCAGCTATCAGTTCAGACATCGGGAGGTTTCAGTGAGGCTGACCGGCAACACAACAATATAATACAGACTATGCTCTCTCTCCTTGCTAACTGGGGGGTCCTGGATAGGTTTTGCTTAGTAAGGCCAAAGAGCAATATCTTGGTTCATTTTATAAATCAACTACTATGTGATGTCCCAAACCTGCACAGGTGACAGTTTCAGCCTCTAGTTGACAATAGCTTTTGTGATACTTGGCATGTGAAAACTAGTTGTATTGCTGTCATTCAGAAAAATGTTATTTAGATGAACTGTCCCAGAAAACATCCAGTCCTCTGTTGATTCACAGGATTATGGATGGGCATGTGCTTGCTTCACTTGTTTCCTCTTAATTTTGTGTTAAAATAAATAAAAGTCCATTTATGCATCCTTTAATGTGCAAATGCAAGCACAATACTATGTAATGGTAGTGTGTACAAAAATGTTAAATCCTTATATATATATATGTATGTATGTGTATATATATATATATATATATATATATATATATATATATATATATATATATATATATATATAATATATATATATATTTTTTTTTTTCTGTGCTGTTGTTGGGGTGTGTTCACACACCTTAGGAGAAGCGTTGCTTGGTATAAACGTAGCGGTTGGCAGGCATACTGATGATAGTTTACAGAGGACCGCGTTTGACTATTTTAAAGGAATACTATAGACTATAATTGCTAGCGGCGTTGAAAATCCACGTGCAAAATATGCATTGCTAAAGATAATATAATGATTGTATCCTTTTAACTCCTTGTGGGTATCTCCCAGAAGAACTTAATGATGATCCAATCTTTTGACTACTGGCATCTGATTGGTTCTTACTTGTCCAATAAGCATCAAGTACACTGCATAGCGTAATGCTATATCTGAGACACAGTAACCTTAAACACAATGCTTTGATTACTGAATTACACACGTATTTACATTGTTCTTGTTCATTTAGGGAGCTATAGTCTTCCTTTCACCAGTTTGTCAGTGAGACCAACTGAAACCCTTTAATGGCAGCTCACAGTGCGAGACGAGACAAGCTAGATTGTATCGATTTAAAGGAGGATGTTAACACTGGCATAGGGGGTGGAGGTACAATAACATTTTGACCCTGGAAGGTCCCAAATATTCAAGGTGACCCATAATTATTTAAACAAGGACCTTGGGTCTTAAATCTATTTGTTTGTATTGCAGCTTTCATCATTTTCCTTGGCAACAGCTGGTTGCAGTTCGCCTTGTTTCATTATAAGCAATTATAAATCACAGTCCAATAGACTTAAAGGAGAACTCCAGCTCGTTTCTTCTAGGTGTGGTTCTTAAGGGGTTGGGGGACGTAATTACTTAGTTGTTGCTCTACAACTGCAAATCGGTAAGATGCTAAGAGCCAGGGCAGCGCTGGAGGAAACTAAAAAAAAACAAAACAGATTGATAAATCTTTTCCCCCCCTCCCCTGTTAAGAATCATCCCTAGGAAAAACTGCTGGAGTTCTCCTTTTAAAAATCAACAGGCAGAATGGGTAGGTAGAGGTGGGCTAGTGCATAGATGTGTAGGGAGCTGTGACCTAGTGAAAGGCAATATTGTAATAGTGAGGTTTCTAGTGATTGAGCTCTCCTCCCTTTCCAGTGCTTAACCAGCTGGAGGAGCTGTTGAGTGATATGAAGGCGGATGTAACGCGCCTCCCCGCCTCCCTCGCACGTATCCCGCCCATCGCAGCAAGACTGCAGATGTCCGAGCGCAGTATCCTGAGCCGGCT
>WMED01026645.1:0-10775 GCA_019650415.1 Pipa parva | reverse complement strand
ATATATATATATATATTTTTTATTATTGCTGTGCTCAAGGCTGAGGTGTTGGGCTGCTTATCAAAAACTGGAGCTGCCCTATAGACCATGTTTTTCCACAGTTATGTGATTACTGTATACAGGTATGAAAGCCTAGGAAGATTTTTTTTTAGGGAATTACATTGCTGTACATAGCTGCTTTGGAAATGTTTGTTATACGTTCAGAATCTCTTTAAAAACAAAATGTGAATGTCTTTGAATGGATCAGTTAGAGGAGTTAATCTAGCTGAGATTTGGTTTCTGAACCTGTAAATAGCTGTTTACTTTTGGTCCCCATGCAACTTGACGAGGCTTAAAACACTTTTGCAAAGAATTGAATGAGGATAAATTTCAGTGTGCATATGTGCAAAGCTTATATAAATCTACAGACTCAAGATTGTAATTTCTGCCAAAGGTGCCTCTAGTATATGTTGATCAGAAGAGAAAATAGTTAAGCAGTTACTTTGGATTTAATCATTGCAATAACTGTATTTCTGTTTGAACATATGTATTGTTATGTTGCCTATAATTATATATTTCTGTTCACACTAACGTACACACACTACTGTGTTTTTAAATTTATATACATATACTGCAGGTATTTATGATCTTCTGAAATGGATATCCTTTAGGTTTTCTGTTCTTTGTCAACACCGCTGATGTTTTTAAGAATGCATTATTACCACGTATTTATTTACTTAATCGCTACCAAAATTTGAGCACAGCAAATGAAACAGGATTAATAGATATGGAGTTTAACAAATTTGGTAGCATTCATTACTTTTTTGGTCGTATGTTTGTCTCTGGCTGAAATAAGCAGGAGATCCCAGTCTAGGGAACTAATTACTTGTGCCGATTGCCATTCTGATGAATAGACCGTCATTGTATCATTCCCCATAGACAGAGAGCAGTCTGTGATTCACGACTGCAGCCTGCCTGATACTTGATAATAATTTTAACAGATAAACGTAAGAAGGCAGAATGATGAAGTGCCCATGCAGTCTATTCATACTATCATAGAAATACACATAGCCAGCTGTGCTCACCCCTTTTTCTCTGATCACTAATGGAAAACTGTGGTTATTAATCGTGCTTGACAAAGAGTCATAGTCTTCATTGCATTTGGTTTGTATATCTTTTATTAGGGGAGTTCTAATACTGTTCTATTTTTTTTTTTTTAATTTAATTCTTACTTTTATTTTCGGTCATGGGAAATCTGTATACGGTAGTTTTGCTCTTCCATTCGAAATCTTAATGCATTATGTAAGTTGGAATTGTATAATTACAGATATACATTGATATGTGAGACATGTTTGCATTTTTTTTCTTTGCCACTTAGGCTTATACTATAGTTCCATTCCACACATCTTGGTTAGAAATGTACTGGTGCTTCCAGCCCAGCTTGGCTCCTAAACCCCAGCTATTGCCACCCATTCCAATGTTAGCTGTTTTTGAAAATTATCCCATAGTATAGTTAAAGATGACTGGTGGCTAGAAAGATGTATTACTACTACAGTCTAGATATATTACTTTAGCCTCCTTATTATTTTTTAGTATTTAGGCCTCAAGACTTGAACTGAAACCTTGGAATAAATGTATCGGTATCTAACTATATCAAATTTTGCCATTTTTAGAGCCATTAGATAAATAAGTCCATTAATGTTAATGCTGGAATTGCTGTATATTTATGAATGGATATATATGTACATTTTCTATTTGCCAGGGTATTAGGATAGGGAATCATTGGAATTATTAGGCAAATTTGATATCCTGCTTAATCCAAGATATATAATTATGTATGCATAGAATTAAGTATTACCATATTATGATTTGTTTTACTTGAAACACACATCCACATAAACTAATCTGCAACCCTTATCAATTTTTGTATTGAAATTAAAGTGATTAGTAGATATAGTGACATATTTATAAGGCTGCAAATAGACTGGTTCATCTAGTTCAGCCTATTATCCTGCAATGTTGATCCCGAGAAAGGCAAAATAACCCGTTAGGCAAAAGCCAATTATCCTCAAATTAAGGAAAAATTTTCTTCCCAAATCCAAATATGACAATCAGAATAAATTCCCTGGATCAAGGTTCCACCTTCAGTTATCTAGTACCCATAAATTTGTAGTATTTAGGAATTAGGCTATTGCCCATACAAATAAAAAATGTAGTCTAGATTTAAGTATTCTTTTTTGGAATGGATTATTATTCATTTTCAGCAGAATCTGCAAGTGTGGAAACATTGCACTATGCATGTGTACTTTCTTAAACTGGAGTTTTTTAATTATGTTATTAATAAGAACCTGTGACTGTATGTGGATTGGTCAAATGATGTTTTCTTTTTTTTTTAAAAAAGATTAGTCATTCTGAATATTGATGCAAATCTTGAGCAAACTTGATGGTGTCAAGCATACTGGTTGAATACATCCAAAGAGGCTGATTATATCATTTTTTTTCTTATGATTGGGCATGGCAGTCCCTTATTTTGGCAAGCTTTACACTTTCAGCTTCCTTTTATTCACACATGTTTACCATGCGTTTTCATCTCTCTCACTAGCTAATGTGCACAGGTGATAACAAAGCAGACAAGTATCAAATACAAATCTTTTTCCTATTATAAGAATTCTAGCACTTTTACAACAAAAGATCTAAAGCAAAATCTTCCTACAACAAAATCCCTTGGGCATATACTGATCCCCTAACCTCTCTGTTAACATGTCAGAGCCATCCCATGCCCAATAGGTAAAATAGATAAACCCACGCTCAAGTTTTGACCCATTTATTTTATATTACCTGCACAGGTGGCTATCATTGTTTTAGGGAGGATGTACCTATTTTCATCAAAACCTGATAATGGAAGGTATGCTACCTACAATGTCACGTGCCTCAAAATTTTAAGAACTACTGGCATTGGGAGAGGTCACTTTTTTTTACTTTGCTGTCACAGTTTGATTGTTGCCCTCTTATGCTGACTTTTTTCCATTCTACTTTCCTCTTGTTCGGTATCTTATGCTTTGATCCAAATATGGATTTCAGGATAGAATCTGTATCCTGGAGACTGAAGCCAGCAGAGAGAGAACTTTCTCTTATATAATCATTTCTTCACCTATGGAGCATCCAAAGGCCTTCAGGCATCTGCACTGACTGTAATGGCCTAGTTGAATATAATTCTTATTTGTTTAGTGAGGAGACCTGTTTGGAAGCAGCTTGCCACTGTCTATTGTATGCAGTAGTATTGATGTAAAAAAGGAACAGTTGTAAAGTTTTTTTGTTTGGCATAAAAGTTTTCCTCTGAAAAACATCTAACTTTATTTGTTCCTGCCTCTATAATAACTGCTAAGCTAACATTAAGCTAAATCCACATGCTATGCAACAGCATCTCACAGTCAAAATAGATTGTGCTGCCTATTGGTTATGGTCACCTGAGGGATGCCATATGGCAGATTTCAGTTTTCTATTTAAAAAAAAAGCACAGTAATTTGATAAGTGTCTATGTAAATTAAACAAGATTTTTGTTACAAGTGGTTATCTGTATAACCTTTTAATGTGACAAAAAATAATAAGTGATTCTAGAAGAGCCACCAACAGGCTAAATAAGTGTGTTTTATGTGAAACAGATGCCTCTTTATTACGCATGTATTTTGTTGCTGTTTTTATGTTAGATGGCTCTGTTAACATGGATTAGGAAAACAAGAAATCAGTTAAAACAGGTGTTGTTACACTAGTGAAATATGCCTACAAATGTAAAAGTCAACAGAAAAATCAAAGTATACTTTTTGTTTTGTGTTTTTATAGCATCATGCACCAATGTTTAAGCACATTGACCAAATGCATGTTATCTTAGGTGAAAAATTCCCTTTTCATAGAATTGGAAGGAGCAAACATTGCATGCGTCCAGATATTCTAGTTTCTGGTCTTTAGTCTTCAGTACGTCAAATCTATTCTCATTATTATCATTTCCATCAGAGATTCTGCTTTTATAGATAGAGTTGATAAATGTATATACTTAGAGCCTGATAATGGAAAGATAGATATTAAGTTTTTATTTTAACATATAATTCTTGCACATAATTTACACCTACCGTGTATATATATATATATATATATATATATATATATATATATATATATATATATATATTTTACATTGGCTGGAAAGGTCATACCCCACAGTTGTGGTTTAGTGGTGTTAGAGCAATGAATTTTCATGTTTTCTTAAGCAGAGAGTCTAAAAGGTATGAATATTTTAAGTGGTGATTTTAATTAAATTCCTACACATAAACACAGAAATATTATCACACATACAACATGCACAAGTGAGATTTTCATTAAAGTTAACACTTTCAAGGCAAATAGAATTCTGGGTGATTTACTGACCTTGCAAGCGAACAACACAAATTAGGAAGAAAAATGATGAAAGCAGACAGACTTTGATTAATATAGGTAATGCTATCCCATATTTATAATAGCCTTTTCCCTATTCTGTTTTATAAATGTAGTCTCTAAGAGAGGTGCCCTACTGAGGTAGAAATGAGGCTGAAATCTGAGCGCATGCCACTTGAGTGTGGGGAAGCTGATCATACTGTCAGCAATTCATTTCAGAATGATGTATTTAGTGTTCATTTCACCTTCGTACGAAAAAGAGAGAAATTCTTTACACAGAAAGTGATATTGTTCTTTTCAAGGACATACCTGTAGTGAAAGTAAACCCACATATGTAAAAGAACATGATTTTAGGAGAATATCCACTATTTATGTTACTGGGATAGAAAGGCTATTTTAGCCATAAATTTCTATAATGTATAGATGGTAACCTAACTGTTGATTTTGGAAATGTGACCTGTTTTATGATAATCTTAACTGTACATGTCCATAATTTAAATTACTGCAAAACATGGCAATATTAAAAAATAATTATTTTATTGGAATTTGAACATAGTAACTATAAAGCATATCATTTACTAACTATGGCTCTTTTCACACTACTTTGTCCATCCAACTGTTGTAATGCAGGTGTATTACATTGTTCTCTGTAGTGCTTGCATTCATACTTTGACAGAATGCATTTTTTTTATGGGCATCTAACTGGGATCTCCATTTATCCCTATGAGTTCACCTTCAAATTTGCATGCGAAGTAGAGGTACTGCATCAGTTCAGACTTATCAGGCATGAATAAATCAGTGTAATCACATCACATGAATGATGCGCCACTGGAAACTGACACATGCACTATTGTGAAAGGTCGCAGAGCAATTCTAAAGAAATCAGGAAACCAGGAGCTTCAAAATATATATATATATAAAATGTATTTTTTTAATCATTACCATTCCTTTCCCACACCGTACATTAATTTTATTGCCTCATTGTAATGAAAATCATTAGCTTTCTAGATACTATTTTAAGCAACCCTTTAAAGAGTACCATTTTACTGTATGATATTTAGTGAAGAAGTATTTGAGAAGTTAAATTCTTTGTTGCTGACATTTATAACGATAAGGTAGAAGAGAGAGGAGAAAAGCTAAGCAAACAAGGAAAGCTTTCTCTAAAAATGACAGGTATCCTGCTGTTAAATAATAGTTAACATGTGTGTTTCCTATGTTTTTTGTAGTCGACCTTGTGAATTCTGGCGCCTTGACTACTGGGAAGATGACTTGAGGCGCCGGCGACGATTTGTGCGGAACCCCCTTGGATCGACACATCCTGAAGCTATCCTCAAATCAGCCATAGAACACGGTTGGTATCAGTGTAGTTAACATGGTTTGTATAGTATTGTAATGCATTGTAGGCTATTGCTTGAAATCTTTGCTTTTCTCCCTAAAGATTTTTCAATATTTAAATTTAATAAATAGTATAATATAATTTAAAGTATTAATGCATAAATTTTCCATTTTAAATGTGGAGAGGAATTAATACTATTATGCAGAGAAGTTTCAAAATTGCACCAGTTTACACTGATGTGCTTTTAATGAAACTGTTAATCTCTTTTGCTCCTTGCTCCTTTGATTAATAGACATATAATTAGAAATTTGGTTACCTTTGCAATCATTGCAGCTCACAGTAAAGATTGGTAATTTTTTTTACTTTACTTTGGACTTGTGTAGCTTATATATATATATAATGAAAATGGTAGGGTGTAGGCACCTGAGATAAGAAGATAGACACTGAAGTAACTTATCAGACAGGATGAAAGTATATCCAAAGAAAGACTCCTGATGCCAGCATTATGCCAGTTAGGTTACTATTTGGCCTCTATCCATTCTTTCAACCATCTTGTGCAGTTAATGCATGCTTGTATTGTTCACTTTGTAAGGAGATGTCAGTTATTCATGAACTATATGCCTTTCTATCTATACCAGTGTGTATTCCCTTAGAATAAATTTACCCCTACATTCAATTGACAGATAATGCTTCTTGAGAGCTATATGAACTGGGTGATACTGTAGCGCTTTATCCTCAGATTTCACGTTATTTTTAAGTTCTTTTTATATCCAAGATTCTAGTGTCAGTTGACCATATACCACTCCAATACATCTGTTTCTTGCACTCCTCACAAAATTACAATAACATTTTTGGTACAATTTTTTTACTTTTAATATTTTTAAAAGACAAAATGTAGAAAAATAACTTGGAAAAATGGTGCTAGAATCTTTTAGTTCACTAGCCTTTATTTGGATGCAATGTTATGTGCTTATACATAATGCTTCTTTGAACCCTTGAAACTGATTTTTAATTACTTCAAAAGAGTTACTATATTTTTGCAGACTTCATTGTCAGTATAAAAATGCAGAGGCACAGCTAGAGGTTTTCACAGGTAGTAAAAGTCTGGTGAGGCAGGTGACAATTTGAAAGCATAGCTCAGTTGACACTGTAAACATTGTCTGTTTACATTGTTCCTGTTCTAATAGCAGAAAAGGGCTGTTAATGATCATAAAATTTTACTGTTTTTTTTTTAATAGTTTTTTTTTTCTTTCAAATAGATTTAACCATTAGAGACTGACTTGGTCAATGTTTTGTTGCTTTACTCTTTTTTCTCTTCTTCAGGCAAGCTTGTAAACTATGTTGCTGTTGATGATGTTTAATATGCCTAACTTTTTCTTGTAAGACTTTTCAAGTGAATTATACTCCAAGGCAGCGTATATAATGCATCTCAGCTCTTTAGATGTTCTACTTATATATTAATCTGAGTATATTTCAGTGCTACTGCATGTCCTAAAGATCTCGGGGTTCCTGGTTACTCACTGGCTTTATTAAGTGAATCATTATACAGTATAGGTCAGGGGTAGGCAACCTTTACTACTTTGCCCCATCTTTCCCTAAAGAAAAATAGACTGAAGCTGCAAAACAAAACACATCTTATAAACTTTTAAAATTTTAATTTTTTTTTTTAATTTTACCTGTTACAACAGAATGCAACAAACAGAAAATAAGAGAAGAAAAAATAAAAAAATCTGTAAATTGATAAATAACATTTTTTAAAAAAATTTTTATTTTGTCAATCAAGGCCTAAGAGAGCCACAACAAGGAGGCTGAAGAGCTGCATGTGGCTCTGGAACAATGGGTTGCCTGTCCCTGATATAGGTGATAGTTAAAGCTGGTTACACATGAACCAAGCATTATCGTGTTGGCAAATATTGTCTCTTCTTCCCTTGTGGTTAATCAAAATACCTGTCTTGCTTTATAACTGGGATGCTATAATCTGGCTATACAAGGAGCAAAATTATATTTTATGTTGATGTTCATGGAATGATGAGTCTTTTTGGTCTTGGCTGTTAATAACTGCATCTGCTTATGTATGCAATCATCAACTGCTCTTAGACCAAAATATTAGTTGCTAATAACAATAGAATATGTTAGAAATTCTGAGAATTACTGGGAATAAAAGGTTTTGTTCCTAGTTTATTTATCACCCCAGTGTGGAATTAAAAAATATTGTATAATAAACATGTATTTAATTTTAATGTAATTTTTGTGTTACTAAAGACCTGAATGTCAAAGGTAACATATTACAAAGACAACACATAGCATTTTTGTATATTTGGACTGTTCACCTCTTCACTTAGGCTGATGTGAATTTACCTAAAATGTAATGCACTGTATTTTACTTAGTTCCTAACCTTTGTGACTGCATTATACTTTTCCCTTTAAGTAAAATTTTGAAATTGCTGTGTTATAAACAGGGGTGATTAACTACGCCAGTTTCTTTAAGAAATAATGTACTAATTAACAGAGATGCATTTTCCTCCCATTGAATGTGTCTGTAATTTAATTGTGCTCCTTAGAATGTACTGGCATTTGCAGAGGTAACATTAGGTTGTGAAATACAAGTACAACATTTGGACTGCTGTTTGTTGTGAAATGTAAAACTCAAACACTTCACGTCACCAGTGCTTAAACATGGTAGAATCAATAAGGGCGAAATTTATTAAAATCGAAAATATTGATATTGCAATATCAGCCGATTTTAGGGATATTGCGATATCGATATTACTGATATTGGACGTTTTTCGATATCGCGATAACAATATTACCAATATCACGATATTCATTTCTATGGAAAAATCCATAATATCGTTAAAATTCGATATCGCGATATTGATACCGACAGTAACATGGATATTGCAATATCAGCTGAATTCTACCGGTATTGATGTTACTGCCGGTATCGATATTGCAAAAATATTGCAATATCGATATTTTTGATTTTTTATAAATTTCGCCCTTAGAAACAGAAATAAAATACTCAAGTTACATCAGAAGATCATTAGAGCCTTCATATGTCTGTAATCTTCCCCAGAATCAGGAAATGCAGCAAAACACCATCAGCAGGTTATGTTATTAATGGGTTTTAAAGAGCTTCTCTACATTGAACTTAGGGTAATTTATCTACCGTAAGTGGGAATTTTTGTGTAGAAGTGTGAATTTGTGACAGTACACCACTTCTCCAAATTCACTTATTTATATAGGATTTTTATTTTCTGGTGAAATTTGTACTCCATTTGAAAAATTATGCCAACCCAGTGTTTATGCACCTTTTCATGTGTATTCACTGCTAACGCAACAACACTTTGAGTAGTTATCACAAGTCAAAGTGCGAATTCATGCAAGGTGTACTGGTGTGAATTTGCTAAATAGACGTTTACAAATGAAATTGGCAAATTGGGGGGCTTAAGTCAGGCCAACCTGAACTAGGAATTGTTTATCATTGAAATTAATTTACAAAAGCAATTGGTAACTATTCCACGACAATGCTGAAAACACAAATAAGACGAAATTGTCATTTATTGTAATTATAACATATTTGTAGTATGTTGTTCATGTAAAGATAACATAACTTCTTGACAATGAGCCTATTTAGTTCAAATTTGGTATTTTGCCAGTGCTCTTAAATACCTAACCATGCACAGAAATCACTACACAAATATTTTCCACGTCACCATGACATTACACATTGAATTGGCAGAATTGTCTACACTTCAGCACAACAGAATTGTCGTAAAGTGAGGTGAATTCACTCTTTTTAATTAATATACCCCATTTAATTTTTAATTTGTTGTAGATTGGGGCATTGTAAGACAGTTTGCTGTTGGTCTTTGTTTTTTATTATTTTATATTTCTTGAATTATTTGTTTTTGTCTTTTTGTTTTATTTTTTATTAATCTTTTCAGTTGCTGAGAGTCAATTACCCTCCTTATCAAGCTTACCAACTAATCTGAGGCTTGATGTTTTCTTTTTTTTTTCTTTTTTTTTTTTTTATTTAGAATTGTTTTTCATTATTTCTATTTAAGCTCTGTACTATTGCGCATCAGTCTGTACCTTACTCAGTGGCAGGTTGGTAGGTTAATTCACCAAAGAAACCAGAAAATGTATTCAACTGTAAATGAGCAGAAAAAGGAAAATAACAATAAGGAAGAAAGTTTATAACTTAAATTTTAGTTAGAATTTTAATTAGAAGACTGCTAAAAAAAAAAAAAAAAAAAAGCGAACTGTTTTAGAATAGTTATATGGATTTTACCATGTAAACCAAAAAATCTTGTAAACAAGCACAAAAAGGTAAATAAGAAAAACAAAAATTTGAATTTGAAAACTACAAAAAAAAAGTAAAATTTAAATTGTGATCTAGCAGGGATCTGATTGGAAGAGCTATAATGTCAATTATCATTTAGCCTGCCCAACCCGACATGTTAGAGGAAGCTCATTGTCAAATTATACCTATTACTGGAGAAAGGGCTACCTAGGCAAAAGCTGTCATAATACTGGTTCATTAAAATTAATTAAAAATCAAGTAGTTACACTACTGGATCTGGTCAAACTGCTGTCCATCTTTACTTTGTGACATGTAAATTGCACATGATGAGTCAAAATGAGTTTAAATGCATGGTATATGGCTGCTAAAAACAGGTGCACAGGTAGCTTGCATCTAAACGCAGACCAGCACTGCAGCATGTGCATTTTCAATGTGTTTGGTTTAAAAGGGATGAGGTGACAACCCTTATTATAGGTATTTTGTTTTAACCCTTTAGTCGCCACCAATGGTAGAAACTACGGCGTTGCATCTCTGTGCATTCCCCGCTAATGCCGTAGTTTCTACACATCACAAAGATTTCAAAATGCTGAACAATCGGTGAAACTACTCACCGATTGCAGCATACACACTGCAGGTCCAGAGCTTCACCAACCCTCCTGGGACCGGGACCGCCTCTTCTGTGATGTCATCGTCACATGATCAGCTTACAAAGCACACCACGTGCTT
>WMED01026644.1:0-10775 GCA_019650415.1 Pipa parva | reverse complement strand
GATGTTATTAATATCGATGATGTCATAAGCAATGTCATCAATAATTTCATAAGTGATGTCATTGATGAGGTCATAAGAGATCATGTCATTGATAATGTCACTGATAATGTGATGATGTTATAAGTAATGTCATTGATGATGTCATAATTGAAGTCATAAGTTATTATGTTATTGATGATATCATAAGTGATGTCATTGATAAGGAATGTTCGCCAAGGTTTCCAAATGTTTAGACAGCATGCGGAATGTTTGAAATTGTTGCAGAATGTTCAGAAGGCATACGGAATGTTCGCAAAGGTTGCAGAATGTTTAGAAGACATACAGAATGTTCGCAAAGGTTGTGAAACGTTCAGAAGGCATACAGAATGTTCGCAAAGGTTGTGGAATGTTCATAAGGCATACAGAATGTTCGCAAAGGTTTCAGAATGTTTGCAAAGGTTGCGGAATGTTCAGAAGGTATACGTAATGTTCACAACGATTGCGGAAAGTTCAGAACGCATAAGTGATGACATCATAAGTGATGTCAGAGATGATGTCATTGATAATGTAATAAGTGATGATGTCATCAATCATGTCATAAGTGATGTCATTGATGATTTCATATGTGATGTCATAAGTGATGATATCATTGATGATGTCATTAGTGATAATGTGAGAAGTGATGTAATTGATGATGTCATAAGTGATAATGACAAAAGTGAAGTTGTCATCAATGATATCATCGATGATGTCATAAGCAATGTCTTCAATGATGTCTTAAGTGACATCATTAATGATGGCATAACTGGTTAAGTCATTGATGATGTCATTGATAATGTCATAAGTGATGATGTCATTGATGATGTGATAAGTGAAGTCATAAGTGATTATGTTATTGATGATGTCATAAGTGATAATGGGATAAGAGATGTAATTGATAATGTCATAAGTCATGATGACATAAGTGATGATATCATCAATGATGTCATAAGTAATTATGTCACTGATGATATCAAAAGTGATGTCATTGATATGGAATGTTTGCCAAGGTTGCAGAATGTTCAGACTGCATGTAGAATTTTTGCCAAGATTGCGGAATGTTTAGACGGCATGTGGAATGTTCGCAAAGGTTGCAGAATGTTCAGAAGGCATACGGAATGTTTGCAAAGTTTGCGGAATGTTCAGAAGGCATGTGGAATGTTTGCAAAGGTTGCAGAATGTTTAGAATGCATACAAAATGTTCACATAGATGGGGCATGTTCAGAAGTCATATGGAATGTTTTCAAACATTGCAGAATGTTCAGAAGGCATAAGGAATATTTGCAAAGTTTGCAAAATGTTCAGAAGGCATACGGAATGTTCACAAAGGTTATGGAATGTTCAGCAGGCATACGGAATGTTTGCACAGGTTGCGGAATGTTCAGAAGGCATACAGAATGTTTGCAAAGGTTGCGGAATGTTCAGAAGGCATACACAATGTTTGCAAAGGTTGTGGAATGTTCAGAAAGCTTATGGAATGTTTGCAAAGGTTGCAGAATGTTCAGAAGGCATACAGAATGTTCACAAGGGTTGTGGAATGTTCAGAAGGCATACGGAATGTTCGCTAAAATTGCAGAATGTTCAGAAGGCATACGTAATGTTTGCATAGGTTGAGGAATTTTCAGAAGGCATATGGAATGTTGAAGTGATGATGTCATAAGTGATGTCATAGATGATGTCATTGATGTCAAAAGTGTTTATGTCATTGATGATGTCATAACTGATAATGTGATAAGTGATGTAATTGATGATGTCATAAGTTATGATGACATAAGTAATGACATCATTAATGATATCATCAATGATGTAATAAGCAATGTCATCAATGATGTCATAAGTGATGTCATTGATAATGTCATAAATGATTTCTCACATTATGTCGTTGGATATCATAGGTGATGATGTCATTGATTTCATAAGTGATGTTGTCATAAGTGATGATGTCATAAGTGATGTCATAAGTGATTGTCATTGATTATGTCATAAGTGATTATGTCTTAAGTGATGTCATTTATGATGTCATAAGTGATGATGTTATCATTGATGTCATAAGTGATGTCATTGTTGATGTCAGCAGTGATGATGTAATAGATGATGTTATAAGAGATGTCATCGATGATGTCAATATATAATGTCATAAGTGATGTCATCGATGATGTTAGTGATGTCATAAGTAATGTCATCAATGATTTCATAATAATTTCATGAGTCATGATAAAATAGATGATGTCATAAGTGATAATGTCATTGATCATGTCATACGTGATGTCATAGATTGTGTGATAAGTGATGATGTTATCAATGATGTCATAAGTGATGTCACTGATGAAGTTATATGTGATGATATCATCAATGATGTCATAAGTGAAAATTTCATTGATGATGTCATAAGTGATGATGTAGTCATCGATGTCATAAGTGTTGTCATCGATGTCATAAGTGATTATGTCATCAGTGATGTCATCGATAATGTCATAAGTGATGATGTCATCAATGATATCATAAGTTATGTCATAGATAATGTCATAAGTGATTATGTAATCAATTATGTCATCAATTATGTCATAAGTGATGATGTCAAAATTAATTTCATTGATGATGTAATTGATGTCATAGATGATGTAATATGTGATGATGTCATAAATGATGTAATTGATGATGCCATAAGTGATGATGTCATAAGTGATGATGTCATCAATGATATCTTAAGTTATGATGTCATAGATTATGTCATAAGTGATGATGTAATTGATGATGTCATAAGTGATGATGTCATTGATGATGTCATAAGTGAGTTACAAAGCCATAAAAACCTTGCAAAAAGTTATTATACTAAAATAAACAAACTAGTGGATGTCACTGTTCAGCTGAGCATCCTTTGTAGCTGGTTTAATCAGTTGTTGCTTGATATGACCATATGCAGTATCTTTCATTATAAGGTGGGATAGTGGTCGTGTTAGTCCACAGATGCAAAAAAAGGAGTAATTATGCTCCAGTAGTTTGTTTATTTTAGTATAATGTCTTATATACATATATATTTAACTATGTATTGTTCCCATCTATCTTTCAATAAATAGCTTTTTTTCTTTCCTAATATTTTATCAGTGGTGGACACCACTTTATTTTTAATACAATAACAAACAGTCTAATCATATCTTTCATGAAATGTAGCACCATTCATTTTCTCAGCTTCAACTAACTTAATGTAAATTTACTGCTCTTAGTGTAGCTGCAACTCTTAAACTGTAGTTTGTTATCACTTTGGTAATAGATGTTGCAGTAAAATTATATGTGTACTTTTTGGTCTTATTTACACTTGCAGTTTTGCAGCAGCTGACAAAATAATTGCTGCCATAAATTTGGATTAAGAGGCATATTGATCAGTTGGACACTTTGCCAGCTTCATATTCTGCAAAGATGGATCATTTATGAATGTTCATTGTGTGTTTTCCATAGCTGCATAGAAATTTCACAATCACTTAATGTATCTGGCAACAGGATGGAAACAACATACTTTAAATAGTAAATTCCCAACTTATCACATTTGCAGACAAATCTGTGCATGCAAACACTACCCAGTTGACTGGGAAGAAATAAGTCATTTACATAGTGGAGTATCAAATGGGGAGCAAGTAAAAGCACAGCAGAACAGCCAGACTGTATATACATATGTTACTGTATATTAAGTTAAATTTATTAAACTTGGAAAAGCTCGTTTTCGTTTTTCCGAGTTTAATAATTGGGCGAACACCTGGAAGTTTCTCGTGGTAAGTATCACAAGATTTGTTTCAATCAATACTTGATGAGAGAAACTTTTTCTATTGAATATATCCATAGAAATGGATATTAGATTGTGTAGAATATATGTCGTCTATGGGGTTATTTATAAAGGTAATTTAGACCTATTTGCCTCAATTTCGATCCATTTTGTCGCTTTTCACTGTTTTCTTTTTTACTGCATTTTCTATTTCAATCAATTCATGTAATGCTGAATAAAATTTATTGATATTGAAAAAGATCTATATCAATAAATATCAATATCACTATCATTTACATTACTTTCAAACCATATCCCTGATTTTTTAAAAAATGGTACAGTCATGTTTATAGATGCACCAAAATGAAACAGGATTATTTAAAGTATGGGATCCAATAAACCAAAGCAAGTTAAAAATACCTTAAATGGAATTGCATATACTTGTAAATTATAACTATTAAATAAATTGTAACATATTCAAACCAACTGCATATTTACCCACTGCCGCTTCTTCAGGTTGTTGTTAATTTTCTAGGATTTAGTAACTAGTGGTCAACTTGTGAAATTATAACCACTCATGTGCAAAATAATCAGGATCACATGACACCGTAAAGCAATGAGGTCTAGATATGGTCCTGATCCAGAACATTTGTATAATTCTTAGAAAATACAGTATTATTTTAAAGTAGCAGCAGAATTTAAAAAAATTCCATTTGGTTTGAAATGGAAGTTAAATCCTGCATTGTACTTTCTTTCATTGTCAATTTGTCATCTTTTATTTACTTAGAAAGCAAGATGTATTAGACTAAAATTATATTCAAAACATGGTGCCACATTACAAATGCTGCTGTTTTAATAATGATTAACAGTTATTAGTATGTACATATATAATAATTATAATTATGAAAAATATATTCATTCATATGGGTAAACATTAGGGCAGACCTGTGGAAACTACAGCCAGTGGGCCTCATCTGGCCCACCATACTAACTAAGACTGGTCCACGGCATGCTAGACACGCCCCCTGGCCCTCTAAAGCCATCCTGGCCTTTTATGTGACCCAATGGCAAAAATCATTGCCCGCCCCTGCTTTAGGGGCTTAGGGCTTATTCATCAAGTAAGAATTCCACTGCTGTAATGGATTCTCAGCATTTTGCTTTGATTCTCTACTGCTTGTTCACTAAACTGAGGATTCCAAAAGTAATGACATGACTGACTGTGTCAGTAGCCAGCTCTTGTTTAGTGTAGTGTAGTAAGTCGGACAGTAGCAGCTCTGCCATCAGCCCCCTAAATCAACACTTCAATCTAGAGAAGTAAAACTGACGAATGTGACACAACACGCATTGTCAAATATGCCACTTTATCAGAATCTGTTCCGATACTTGATGAATAGTCTAATTACATGTGTACGTAAAGTGGTATGAAGTGCTCTGTAAGTTCATGGCTGTTGTAAGCTGTTGAATTGGTCTCAAGTTTGCCACATTGCAGAGTTTAATGACTACCCCAATATGGAGAAGAGGCCAATAAATGTGAATTCACACCTTTACGTGACAATTCAGCCTTTCATGAATAAGCCCCAAAGATTTTCATTATGCTAGGATTCTCATCCTCTGTGCTGGTAAAATAAGCTCTGTGCAATTCAAGCACATAGAATAAAACTACTAAAGTTTTATGGTAATTTTGCTGCAATGTAAATGTTTTATTAGATCCTTAAAATTGCAAAAACCTGACAGATTTTGGAATCTGCGTCAATAAATATATAAACATAAGCAGGTATCCTCCCATAATATACATTTGTTTTATCATTTCCACTGGCATTTGTGCTCTGCAATGAACTTACCATCCGTCAGTCAGGCTGAAATAACCTTATAAATGTTTCATTTCTGCCAATCAGCACTGACCTGTAACACATTGGTCTGTCACTGGTAGACATCTTTGTCAAGGGACTGCTGCCTTTTGGGGAAAATAATATCAAATCAAAGGCAACATATTTTTGTTAAAATAGTAATGCATGTTAAGGTCAAGGAAAGTGATACAACAGCCAGACAATTCATCTCATAGAAATACAATATTTGTATAGTTGCCTTTCTCTTTTATATACTATACATGTTCTCTTTCCCTAAACAGCTATAGACTTTCTTGCCTTTATCTTTTCAAATAATGCAATCTCAATGCAAAGCTTTCCGTCTGTATTTCTAATTTT
The DNA here is from genome assembly GCA_019650415.1 of Pipa parva. NCBI lineage: Eukaryota > Metazoa > Chordata > Amphibia > Anura > Pipidae > Pipa > Pipa parva. The sequence goes on along the minus strand of WMED01026644.1, from coordinate 4,796 downwards.
ATATTTTGATGTCAAACTCAATCAGGGGAATTAATCAACAGGGGAAAACTTTTCTAGAGGTCTAGTAACCATAGAAACCAATCAGAGCTGAGCTTTCAGGATTTTAATTTCCCTATACCAGTGAATGCTAACTGCAATACCTTTAAATGAATAAGGTTAACTGCTTATCTAAATGATAATAAACTGTAATATAAATGAATATACATTGTATTTTCATATAAAAACAACAGTAAAATGGGATCTTTAAAGTTGTATGCATTTTTTAAAAAGTTCATGTTCTGTTAGCAAATATCTCTGCATAAGCTTTTTAATAAAACTACAAATTAAATGTGCCTTAAAACTCCTTATATGATGTATCAATGCTCTTTCTTCTATTCTTGTTAAACAAATGAATAACTTTAAGCAGGGAACCTATACATACAGGCTGCCTAGTGCTACTACAGCACACAAGTTTGGGAAATTCCCTTTAAAAAGTTTAAAGTCTGTTTCCAAGCAATCCTCTGTTGCACATAACACAACTGTTTATGCTATAAAATGAAGTGGTGTCCTTTAGATGTGCACAGCTAAATTGACTGGGTTAGAAGAGTCTTATGTTTCAGAACAAATATCTGCCAGTTACACTACACATCAAGTGGAAAATCCTTGATTATTAAATTATATTTTTATTAAAATCAATGGGTTAAATTAATGAATCACATTTACAAATGTCATTTTTGAAGGCACAGGTTTTCATAGCTAAAGTAGGTGTAAAGGCTTGAGATCCCCTTTATGATGTAAACAGTTATATTCATTTTTTAATCTCTGATTAATGTTTCTGTACTCAACATAATTGGAAGATAATTTAAAACACTATTACAATATTAAAATTCATTTTTAGAAATAATAAAAAAAATTCAGTTCTTGGTGAAACAAGCTCTACAATTTTTATTAAGTAATAAAAGTATGCCCAGATGCATTTCTTTTAATGAAAATTGATAAAATAACCAGTCCTTGTATCTTTCATCAGGATCATTAGGTTAAAAATAACAGGTAATTATTGGTAATTTGAAAGTATAAAGTGAAGCTTTCAGACAAAAGAATGAATTATTTTTGTCAAATGTTGAATACAAGTCAGTCCTTTCTACTCTGGATTCAATCTACAGAAACAACTGTCACTGCATTGGATAAAGATATATCTTTGATGAGAAACATATGAGATTTCTGATATAGTTCTGAAGAGGATAACAAAGACATCATTTTGTCTTCTGTAAAATCTACTGGCTTTGAAACTAAATCTAAGCATATTCTTAGATGGGAAACATACTAAGCTGGTTTATTGATGTTTCTCAACAATTTCATTTTATCAGGTTTGATATTTATTTTTTATTTGGAATAAAAAAAAATATGTGTGTGTGTCAATAGAAATAAGAGAAATGATTACTGATGCACTATCAATGATGCTGCAACTAAAAAAAATTCCCACCTTGTTGCAGTTCTCTGATAAACTCTACCAGTTAATCAATCCTCAAATGAAGTAGAAATTACAATACCAATGCTGTTTGTTTGTTTTTTGCACACCAACTGATCATTTCTTTGAGTGACTACACCCTGCTAAGGTGCTGATATGCAATAGAGCAGTACAGACATTAAGGTGTTATTGGCTAAAGTCTGAATTGTTGTTGTAAAGGTGTGAATTCGCCACCTAAAGATGGTAGCAATAGATTGCAATAGACACGCGGCTTCATTATGGGAATATTATCGAGGTTGCAACTTTACTATGGGAATAATGTCACAGTCACGACTTTAAAATTGTCGCAGTTGCGGGTTTGCTATGGGAATACGCTGTTTGAGAATTCGACAGTCGAGAATTCAACAGCAAGAATACATTGTTCTTCCTTAGCCTGTTTATATAAATAAACAATTAAATATTGAATGTTTCTGCAATGTTTATTGTAATACAGAGCTGTTCTTATAAAATCCAGTCACTGACTCATTTAAGTTTTTTGGAGGGGGCAAAGGGGCTTGGGCAATCTTCTGCATGACTGGTGTGCAGGGCCAATGTCTGTTTTAGAGAAGATAAGATGACACCAACCTGTGGCCAAGTAGATATCATTCTCTTATTTCATGCAGTAAAAGGGAAACCTGTTCTACTGGGTTACATTTCAGTAATAATCAGTATAAAATCAAATGAATGAAAGTATAACACATCTATATCTCATGCACTTTAAGGTAAAATATCCTTTCCAACAATGTAACTGTATTATCGTATTTTACTCCTGATGTTTGCAATCAGATAAGGGTGCTTACCTTGGAGCATAAGGGTTAATCAAGGTGCATAGCTCAAAACACCTGCATATCCCAAAACATGCTGTGGATAATGAAATAAATTGTGTGGCTACACCCACGCTTCCCACTCCTTCTTCCAACTATTTTCTTTCCAATCAGAGACATCATTTCCTGTATATTCATTTCTGCCTCTTCTGTGCTCTTGAGTTTCTCTATCTTCTACCTCCTCTGTGCTCATTGATCTTTCTATTCTCTAGAACTCCTTTTTTATTATTAAAAGTGTGGTCCAGATTCAGTCGATAAGCTTTCTATATAGACACACCTCTTTACAACATCACACAGGCTTTCATCTTCCATCTACCACTTTTCGGGGCTTATTCATCAAAGTGAAAATTCAACTGTTGAAGTGAATTCTCATCACTTCGGGTCACTATGGTATGCAAATTCTCTACTCCTTGTCCACTAAACAGAGGATTCCCATAGTAAAGAAGCAATGGCATCAGTAGCTATCTCTTGGGTAGTGTGGTGTATTCAGTTGGACAGAAGTAGCCCTGCTATATGCCCCCTAATTTGACACTTTGATCCGGCACAGTAAAACTGGCAAATGTGATATAATATGTCTTGTCAAATTCCCTAGTGTGATAGACTCCAGTACTTGATGAATCAGTGAGTTACCTTTGCAAAGTGATGCAAAGTACTCCTTAAGTCCACGACTGTCATAAGCATTCATATTGGTTGTGAATTCACTACATCACAGAGTTTGCTGAATATGCAAATGAAGTGAAGTGGCAAATAAATGTCAATTTGGACCTCTATATGACTGTTTGGACTTTATCTTTATAACTTAATTTCCTCTTTAAAGCTGAGCATCCATGGGATGTGTATTACAGCATTGTGGTCAAAAATGGTTTAAGCTGTATTAGCAAATAAAGTATCATATCATACTACAGTACTCATCTTTCTTAGTATAGTGGCCACAAAGAATTCCATATCAGTGCCAAAGTGTATGTTTTATAATATACACACCAGTTTTGGATATATGATCTCTCCTTAAGGTCAGAGTGCATATCTGAATAGCCTTTAAACCCACAGGTATACGTCCCACCCAATCCAATTACATGATTGAGGGTAATTTTGACCAATAAAAGGGTTTTTGGTTTTTATTGTGTTGTTCTTTGATTTTTAACATAAAAGTAATTTCATTAGGATGTTTTCACTGTTTCCATAAATTAGCAATACATGCTTCTTACAAATTTCAGAATTTACATGTTAAAGGGAATATATTTTCCTGTGCATTTACTTAATTTTATAAATTAGATATGATGAAGTGGGTGATATTAATATTCACTGCATGTGCAAGTATTTATTTAATCAAATTATTTAGTGTATTAACTTATTTAAAGAAACAATAACATCTAAAATGAAAGTCAGAAGAAATTGCTGGAGGGAAAATAAAAGTCCTTCCTCTTCAGGGAAATGGCTAAGGGATTGGGTAAAAATACCCTAAGTACTTCTGTCAAACACTTAATAAGATTCTATATAGAATTGCAGAGGGATGACAGCCTACACAGTGGGGTAGTGAAACTAACAATAACTTTACTCATCATGATATGTGTCAGGCAGAGCCCTTTATATACACTGAATATATTCTACACAATTTCTATTTTATATATTCTATACATTATACAAAGTATACAATCTATACAATAAATATATTGATTATATACATTATATATATATTCTGCAAAATCTACATTGTATACATTCTATACATTAATCACACAGGTTATATACATTATATACATTAAACATATAAATTATATACATTAAGCATGATTTACATTCCATACAACCTATATTTTATACATTAAGGCAGTGCGGTGGCTCAGCGGTTAGCACTGCAGTGGTTCCACCCTGGACTTCATCTGCATGGAGTTTGTATGTTCTTCCCACACTTGCGTGGGTTTCCTCCAGGCGCTCCAGTTTCCTCCCACAATCCAAAAACATACATCTGTGTGTGTGACAAAAACTAGATTGTAAGCTCCATGAGGCAGGGACTGAAGTGAATGATGAATCTCTGTAAAAGTGCTGCGTAAAATAATATCACTGTATGAATAAATAATAATAATTATACAATGTATACATTCTATACATTAGGCATTCTGTATCTTATACAATGTACTGTATATATTCTATACATTAAAGTGTATGTCTATACAATGGCTGATGCTGGTCTTTCAAGGAGGGGAAGCTCACTTTGTCATACCAGGACAAGCTGAAAAGACCTGTTACTTTTCCCAACCTTTTGCACCAAATTAATCTGAGGAATTGATCTGCCCTGCTGTTTAATTCTAAATTTTTCTTCATAGAGAAGACTATCAAATGGCTTTACCAAAATCCTGTCCACAACATTCACACTGTCTGACATTATGTGCAGCTTGTTACTTAGAAAGAAAAAAAAAGGTTGTTGAAAATCAGAATAAAAGATTGCTGATTCACTCATTTCACTGTCAATCAAAAAGGGATTCATC
>WMED01026642.1:0-10775 GCA_019650415.1 Pipa parva | reverse complement strand
CAAAGGGGGGCTTGAGGCAGAAAAGTATTGAGAAAAGAGGGAATGAAGGCAGCACAGTATGGGATGGTGGACAGTATAGTATAGGAAAAAGAGGCTTGGACAGCACAGTATGAAGAAATGGGGGATAGGGCAGCACAGTATGAAGAAATGGGGGATAGGGCAGCACAGTATGAAGAAATGGGGGATAGGGCAGCACAGTATGAAGAAATGGGGGATAGGGCAGCACAGTATGAAGAAATGGGGGATAGGGCAGCACAGTATGAAGAAATGGGGGATAGGGCAGCACAGTATGAAGAAATGGGGGATAGGGCAGCACAGTATGAAGAAACTGAGGATGGGGCAGCACAGTATGGGGAAAAGAATGGTTCGGGTAGCACAATATGGGATGGGGGATGGGGAAAGAAAGTGTTGGGGATATAAAGTAGTTTAAAACTTGCTGCATGTGTGCCACACTGCCTTGCATCCCTTTACCTGCTGCACTGAAGTGCACTATATGGGGGTACTGCTGCACTGTATGGGGTACTGCTGCAGTGTAGGGCACTGTATGGGGGTACTGCTGCACCATATGGCACTGTATGGGGGTAGTGCTGCACTGTATGGAGGTACTGCTGTACTTTAGGGCACAATATGGGGCACAAAAGGAGGCAACTGCTGTTTCTGTTACTGAGGATGTGAAGTACCTTACAGAATGGAAAAACAAGAAGAAAAAACATCTTGGGCTGGAGGAGGGTCATGGGAGGATTGTAAGGTGGAACTGAGGGTGGGATTTGATGAGAGCATGTGGGGGCCCATATCTTCAAAACAGCCCGGGGCCCATGGTATACTTAATGCGCCCCTGTGAGACATATATGCACAATGTACCAGACAGTAAATACCTATCATGGGAGCAAAGCAATTGAATTCTGTACTGAGACAAACAATGACTGTGACATAATGAACAGGGCTGGCAACAAACAGTAAATTCACTGGCAGTTAGTAAATATTATGTCAGATTTTTATTTGCTTTAAGAAGAAAAATAAAAACATGATTATAAAAGTGTCAGTAAAAGTTTCCCTGGGGGTCTGTAAGATTGTGAGACATGCTTTTATATATTGATGAAATATGTAGTACAAGATATTCCAAAAATGAAGTACTACCTTAGAGGCAATCTGGTTGCAGGGCTGGCTCTTATCCATTAGGCTGAAAAGGCAGATGCCTAAGGCCTCTAGCTTTGAAAGTCCTCCACAGATGAATTTTCAGTCTTTATATGTAGAGATATAAAAGCAATAGAGCCTGCAGCCCTTTCGTTATACAGTATGGTGATTTGCAAAACTGGTACATATATTTTAGAGAGTAATGTTACTGTTGATGTAAGTTTGAAGCACTGAAATTTTACTGTTGGCCTGAATTATATTGAGCCAGCCATTTCTAATGTGTACTTTATCACTGTAGAGTCAGTTTACCTTCGAAAGGACAGCAGCATTGAGTTCAGTCTGGCAGGACCTTTGTATTCATTGCCAAGATGATCAAATGGTCATCAGCCAATGGCTGATGGTCTTTGAAAGATCATCAACTCTTGCTCATCTTTAAAAGATATCATGCTTACCAATCCCCTCCTTTGCTCCAGTGGTGGCTTCTGCTTCAAGATTTCATTTCTTTTGATCCAGTGTCATGATCCTCCTTAGGGTCACACCTCCTCTTCAACATTGCTGTTTTTTTTTTTTTCCTTCTGTGCAGTTCTCAGAAGCAGTTTGGCCATGCGCAGAAGAAAAAAAAATCAGCAATGGAGAAAAGGATTGCACCGATGGAACAGAAGAAATAAAGATCAGAAAAATCTTGAAGCAGGAGCCAGTCCCGGAGTTAAGGAGGTGATGAGTAAGTATAATTAGCTTGGCATTTAAAAATTAGCCCCAGGCACAACAAACATTAGTTCTTCTTTAAATAAAGTTCAGTTATATATGGATTGGGTTCATAAACCAAGTGGACTAGGGCTGTTGGTTGTTCGTACCATATAATTATTTGGGTTTATTGTTTCAATCTACTTTGAAACAGATAGGCCCTTTTGGTGGTATAGAGGGAATGTGCCCTTTAGTTTCACTGTTGGCACAGTGCACAGTATATATTTTTTATGAATTTAAAGTTTTAAAGCATTATTTAAAAAAACAAACTGTATACAATGGAAATGCTTAAGTCTCAGACACTTCAAAAATGTGCTTAATTTGTTTAAAAAGTCATTTATGCAATGGATAAACAGTGACACACTTTGCTATTGCCAGTCTCCACCACCGTCTTTAGGGGAATTGTAGGGGAATGTAATTATTTTAAATGGGTTGTATCAGTTTTTTTCTAACAGGTTAAGTGATGTTGCAAATGCTGTTTCTAAGAATTACTTCAGCAAAAGGTTATTTAAATAGACACAGAGTCCCTGGAGCCCTCTGTTCATGACCTGAAGACTGAGGGGGTTATTCACTAAAGTCCGAATTGTTGCGTATAGGTGTAAATTCTCCAGATAAAGACAGTCGCAATAGGCTGCTACTGTCGCAGTCATGTTTTTATAATGAGAATATTGTCGCAGTCGTGACTTTATTATGGGAGAATTGTCGCAATCTTAACTTTATAGAATTGTCGCGACTTTACAATAGGGAAATTGTAGCGGATTTACTATGGGAATCCGCTGTTTTCAAATATGACAGTTGAATTCCTCCACATGTATGTTCTCCCCCATGTTGCTGTGGGTTTCCTTTAGTTGCTCTGATTTCCACCCATAGTCAAAAACTATATGGCAGGCTGCCTGGCATGTTCCTGGTCTGCCGAGTGCCTGTGGCTGGGAAAATAAATTGTAAGCTCCACTGGTGCAGGGGTTGATATGAAAAGCTATGTCTGTAAAGCAATGTTGAAAACGTTCACGCTAGATGAATAAAGAAATATAAATAACTCATGTGTTGTACATTGATGTGGTGCAATTCTACAGCAGTTTATGGAAAAAACTAGATATCGTAAAGTGGCGGATACTGGTACTGCAAGTGTCAAACCCATTTTAGTGACAATATACAGTATGTAAGAAGCTTGGGCAATTGTAAATCTGTGATGGGAAGATTGGAAAAACAGTGCAATTTCGTTAAACATTTCTTAACCCTGATTTTTGGGAGCTATAATATTATTTGATGTTCTATAGTCTGCTACAGTCTGGTTGGTATAAACGGTGTTGTTCCATGGTTATCCTCTAACCTGTGGAGGATATGTGTACCAGGGTCCAATAAATGCACAGTATGCAGGAAAGGCAAGTATTGTGTGCACGGTAAGGGAGGTAGTAGTGAGTGTGAAATTAATGTGTTTATAGTTCTAGCCTAAGATAATTACATACAATTTACTTTCTATTTGTGCGAAATAAATAGAAGATAAGCCCCCCAGCCACCACTGGGCCAGCTCACCTATTAGTCCACAAAGGCCTTAGTCTTCCAGTTTTAAAATGACCCACAGATTAACTATATCCCTATTATTTTACTTTGGGTTCTGTGCATATTGGTATACAGTATGTTTTGTAAAAGCAATATCTATTATATTTAAATATTCATAGAGATATCATACTGCTGCCTTAAACAGTGAGGCCCGGAACTGTTATGTTTGCCTTAGGCCCTGGATTTTATTGAGCCAGCACTGCCACCCCCCCCTTTTTTTAATTTTTTTTTATAAATTAGGGATTTTTTTTTTCCACTCAGCCCCATAATGGAATGTAAACGTTACTCTTCTGTCTATAAATAAAATAAGCCATAGCAATAAATACACGGGAAACTTGGCAATCGTTGCATTGTTCTGCACTAGTTAACTGCAGGATATGAAATTGGTGAACTGTGGTCTAGGAATCAGGAGCAAGAAAAGCACTGGGGCTCTGTACAGGGTACCTCCATCTCCTTTCATATTTATAGGGCAAAAGGTATAATGATCCAAAGGTCTCATGAACAGAGCAATCTTTGGGAGGGGGGGGGGGGGAATAAAATGTTATTTTCCTCTTGTATTTGTGGACTTGTTTTTTTGGAAATGTATCAATTTTTTTTTAATACAAGGTTTTTAAAAAATATTATTATTTATTTATTGTTGTTATCCCATTGGTTCGAAAGCAGCAGCCTGCACATATTGAAGCTGAGTTGAACTGTACACATTCCTCAACTCTTCAGCGTTAAATGGAAAGTAACATGCAAGAAAAGAAAATGCACTGTATTCATTTGTATTTGCTAAAGTGACTGTAAGATTAATGAAACACACTATTTAATTTATAGAATGAATTTCATTTCATTTTGGGAGCTTTTCCATTTAAAAATAACACTGGCTGGGTGTCTGTATGTGCAATAGATTGTGTTCAAACAGAAAAGAGGAACAATCCCCATATCAGTTTGATTGGGAATATTTTTCTTCCTTCTTTTATTCGTTCTTTAATAATTGTCCCAGGGTCTACAGGTAAACAGGTCTAATGTGACGCTATTATGCATATACTGATACCCTACCAGTGCCTACATCATATAGCTTTCAGTACAGTCACCACCAAAGTGGACACCTGCCAGTTAATTACATTTTTAGATTTTCTTGCATGTAAGAAAATAGTTGCATTCAGTGAACATATGACAGTGGCTTGATCATACTAAACTATACCCAGATGCCTCAGCTGTTGTTTTTCTCACAGTTTGTAGATGGGAAAGCACCTACTGCTACTTATAGAACTTACTTTAGTTCTGAAAAGGGTCACCTTTGTCTTTAAATGAATATGCATAAAATACATGCTGCGTTCTCATGTTCAGAATAGAAATAGGTTATAAATACTGCATATGTTTTCGAAAACCTCTTTAATAAGCCATTAACCTGTAACGCTTCCATTTTAGTTTATCATTCTCTGAGCTGGTTAGAATGTTTAGTGCAGTTAGAATGTTTAGTGCACCTGCAGCTGATTGAAATGGCAGAATGTAAAACCCAATCCGTTTTAAACTAAATGAACCCTGCAGTGTCAAAGAAGCTAGAAGAGCTGGTGTAAAATAAAATCGGAAAGTGTACGTATAATGGAAATTGGAAAGTATAAACGTAATGCTAATATTATTCATTTTTCACAAGGTTACAATACAAAAGTTAATTTCAATGTTCCTATACATTATTAGAGATCTTGTTAATTATGGAGGTTTAGTGTCCCATTAAGGAAACCGTTTAGAGTTTTGTATGTCCAGTAGTTATAAATTTACCTTTTGGGGGAAGCTCTGGGTCCTACCCCTCCTGTTCCCCATAGCAGTTGCCTCTCACTTACTTTCTCTTCACTAATTTAAAATCTCGTGTCAGAATTAAAAAAAGAAATTGCGGGAGGCGGTCAGCTGTATGAGATTGAAATTGCAAACTGAACACAGGTGCGAGAGGATGACCTTCTGTAAAAAAGCTGCTATAAACTGAAAATAAGTAAATGACGTACTGCAAAAACCATTACTTTATGTGACAATGTGCCAAATAACTATTGGTGACAGAACTGTCACAACTAATTCAACTTCATATTTTTGAAAAGGTTGGAACTGCATATTACAAAGAGCTAAAGCAGCACATTTCATAATTATCATTCAAAAGAGGCAAAAGTATAGAACCCAAAAAGCCACCCTAACTTCTACAAAAATCAGACCATTAAGAGTTATTAAAAACTGACAGTACATGCTTGCACCGCTGGTGTTAATTAGATGGTGATGTTTAGTGATGCCAATAATAATAATATAGGGAGAGGTGCAGCAATTATGTAGGAGTGAATCCTGCTAGACACAAACAATCTGCTGCAAGGAGAGCTACTCCTATAAAATGCTGTAGAAATGAGCAATAAAATTCAAACTTTATTGTTAAGCCTTTAATAAGTCAGAATAATTTCAATTTTCCGTATTTTTTTTTTAAAAAGAAAATTGTCAATAAAATCTTTTTTTGAGGGTTAGAAAGTCTGTGGTGCCCGTTTTTGCATTGCACAACTCTCTACTGCACCTTTAGGAGGTTATTCACTAAGGTGCGAATTCGACTGTCGAATTCTCAAACAGCGGATTCCCATAGCAAATCCGCGACAATTTCCCCATTGTAAAGTCGCAACGATTCTTTTAAAGTTAAGATTGTGACAATTTTTTTCTCATAATAAAGTTGAGACTGCGACAATATTCTTATTATAAATACACGACTGCGACAGTAGCAGCCTATTGCGACTGTCTTTATCTGGCGAATTCGCCCCTATACGCAACAATTTGGACTTTAGTGAATAACCCCCTTAATGTCTTAAAGTAGGAAGTTGCCAAACCATAACTAAATTAGTATATCCTACCAAGGGTCACCTACTTACCAAATCCTCCGGATGGTTGCATAATACAATTTATAATAAATAACCACAAGGGATTACTTCATAAAGGGGACATTCTGTACATTGCAAATAATTGTTCATGTTAGAGATAAACACTGTCAAATCCAATTCATTTTTTATTCAGGTTTTATTGTCTGTATCTGCAGCGTACTATTTCTTATTTCTCATTGCACCATATAATAATTTAGCAGTCAGGTTAAGTATGCAATATACCATGTAATGAATCTAATAAATGTTCATATGTATGGATTGTGACAAAATTCCAGCCGGTACCTGTGGCTGTACAGGAGTTCTGAATTACAAACCAATGCAATCTATCCAGCAAGTTTTAAAGGGAAATGTTGCCAAGGGGACAGCCTTTATAATGCCCAACTACTCTGCCCTCTGCATGCTTAACCCCCTCCCCCCAAATCACTTTTGGTAGGGAGCAGCAGTGAACAGGTATTTGGGAACTCGGTAGCAGAAGCAACAATAGATGGGTAGACAACTGATGGCATCCAGCCCAGCTGCCCATTCTGCCTACCACTTTGAATCCAGAATGTTTTACCCTTTTATAAATGTTGCCCACGAGGGTATTTAGCAAAATTCTTTTGTTGTTGATATCTTGGGTAAAGCCTGTTAATAAAATAATTTGCTTCCAGATTAACCAAAGTAAAAGAAGTAGGAATGGATACGTTTTTTTAAAAGAAAAAAAATAAATGAACCAAATTGGTTTCTAAGCTGTATCTTAATTGAATACAACTGCATTCTTAGCAGGGACAATCCTTTTTCAGGCATAAGCTTAAAACTGAAGCAGAGATTGCAGATGACAGTTTTTATACACGGTGCAGACATATAACTGTGTTTCCCATTACTTAGTGCACTGTATATACAATATGTCTGTGCATAGTATAAAAATAATTAGGCATTCCAGCTTCCTTTGCGAAACAATCCTGAAAAAGGGAGCTCACTTTTTAACAAAAGCTGGCAGCATATGTATTTTCAGTTGCCAGTTAAATGTAATCACTTTTGAGCAGTCCTTTTGTCCTTAAATTATAAACACCCTTCCTCACTAAAATAGGCTCTTTTATTGGATGATGTGGTTAAAAAAAAAAAAAAAAAAAGCCACTAAAATGTTTAACTGGTTGGCTGATGATATGATTGCAGTGTATGCAGAAATCAGATGACCACAAATGCTCCCTACTGTCATTGAAGAACTGTATTCACTATAATGACAAATAAACAAATAAACTTGCCCAACATGTCCAAAGTTTACTTGTCAGGATGGTTGATTTTTTTTTTTTCCTAGCATACATATAGATCCTCCAATCAGATTTCCTCCATGATCTGATTGGAGAACCTGGAATGACTGATCCCAGCTTACTTAGAGGGTACCAAGTCAGTAGAGACTGCACTGGGATGCAGAGCGCAGTGACACCCCCCTGAGAAAGATAGAAGCACACTTTCAGCTGAGTCTCTTATAGGTAAATGTGGTCCAATGCATTTAAAAAAAAAAAAAATTACATAATAAAGAAAACTTATTTCAAATAGGCGAGAGCTCTATTCTTTCCCTTTAACATTGGCGTTTTGGTTGTCCAGGAAGTCACAGTTGCAATTTGGAAGGCAGCAGGATAGTAATTACTGGTATAGGCTCATTGTTCGATTAGTCCACCAGGATAGAAGGAAAACTCCTGGGGTGGTACAATTTTAGGGGGTTATTCACTAAAGTTTGAATTGTTGCGTATAGGTGCGAATTCGCCAGATAAAGACAGTCGCAATAGGCTGCTACTGTCGCAGTCACGTCTTTATAATGAGAATATTGTCGCAACTTTATTATGTGAAAATTGTCGCAATCTTAACTTTAAAAAAATTGTCACGACTTTACAATGGGGAAATTGTCGTGGATTTGCTATGGAAATCCGCTGTTTGAGAATTCGACAGTCAAATTCGCACCTCAGTGAATAACCCCCTTAGACTGCACCATCATGGCATATTCTCAGGGTAGTGTAAAGTGTGTAGAAGTTTGGAAACATATATAAAGGTGTGGTACTATTAAATCATTAGGACTCAGGAGGGGAAACAGAGATGAGAAAAAATCTTTTACGTAGGGGCCCCTGATGTCTTGTTTTTTGAGCGGTCCCCGGTACTCCAGTCCAACAATGTATAAGCTCTTGTATAGTTTGAAACACAAAATACTGCTGGCTTATTTTCCCTAGCACATGGCCCTTTTATACTTCTATGATTCTTTGCCAAAAATAAAGGCTAGGAGCTCCGTATTTACAGTGTAAGACACTTATTTCTAGTGTTTGGTTTGGCTCTAGCACTGCGTGTACTGCATGTTCTGCGTTTCCTTTCTGTATCTAATAAGAGATAGCTGCCAGTGACATACTTTTGTTAACCATATGCAGAGATGTATAAATCTACAGTACCCTAGATCCTAAGAAAGTACAACTTCCAGCTTCCCCTTGTCGAAAGGCTAGCTGTGTTTCTCTGTTCCGATTCATCCACAAGCAGATTACATTTCTAGAATATCAGAAACTTGTTTATAATATATTATTTTTCTTCGGTTCACGTTTCCCACAAGTGCCTACTGGTTGGCAAACCTTCCTTGCTGGAGATTAGAAACAGTGATGTGTAAATTCAGTGTGAAAACCCAAACATCTTAATGTTTATGTATAAAATAACTCTAGATCAGACCTGGGCAAACTACAGACCGTGGGCTGCATCCAGCCCTCCAGATTTCTAAGATTGGCCCGCAGAAAGATGTAAAAATGGGAGAGTGTGGCCAATCGCTATATGCGTCAGCATGCTAGACATGTCCCTGGCCCTCTGAAGCCATCCGGGCCATTCACTCGGCCCGGTGGCAAAAATAATTGTCTGCCCCTGCTCTAGATGAACGATGTGTAAAACATGTATTTGTAATTTGAAAGAACCTAGTACCTCCAAAATGTAAAAATATTGTGTTTTCCACTGATATCTTTTTGAAGCATCAGAGTAAACTATAGGAGAAGCCAGGAGCAACATTTTCTGTTGAAAAGAAAAGAATAATACGATGGAATTTGCTTTGTCTGAAACTGGCTGAAATAGCTGTAGGAGATAGGTTACCATTAGTTCCCCAGCCTCCCAGTAGTAAGGTCTCTTCCTCTGATTTAGGGGGTTATTTACTAAGGTGCGAATTTGACTGTATTCCCATAGTAAATCCGCTACAATTTCCCCATTGTAAAGTCGCAACAATTTTTTATAGTTAAGATTGCAACAATGTTCCCATAGTAAAGTCGCGACTGCGACAATATTCTCATTATAAAGACGTGACTGCGACAGTAGCAGCCTATTGTGACTGTCTTTATCTAGCGAATTCGCACCTATATGCAACGATTTTGGACTTTAGTGAATAACCCCCTTAGACTTGACTTTTTATGCTAAAGCCCCATCTTGCAGTTTGCTCCACATGCACAAAACGCAGCCCACAAAATATCCATTTACTTACCCTAGTTAACACCTACAACAATATTTCAGTATTCAAGGTGCAATATCCAATGTGCAATACTCAATGATCATGGCACAATATTTCATTACTCAAGGTGTAATACGAAAATATCAAAAGTGTAATACTACAGTATTTAATATGCAAAATTTAATTGGTCGCAGTGCAACACCACGATATTTTCAATGTTAATACGGTGCAGTATCCCTATGTGTTTCCTTCATATGTGATCGATGTGCTGGGCTAAAAATAGTTCTGTTACATTTAGCTACACACATGTATATACTCTCTCTTTTTGTAATGCTATCTCGCCGCACTTGTTGCAATGACAATAAAGATGATTGATTGATTGATTGATTGAACAGTATGCAATTGTTGCATGATGCATTTTAAAGTGCACCTGTCACCACTAAACCAATACTAATTTAGGTTCTACTAATGAAATAAATGTTTCTGTAAACATAAATGTTTCTGACATTATAGCTCCTCCAATCAGATCCTTTAAATCACAATCTGGCAGTGATCTGATGGGAGGAGCTATCATTTAGCCCTGCCCAACACAACTCAGAAAATTAGGCTGACAGGGAAGATGGCAGAGAGAAACTCTGTATAAAGGTACATTTTAAAAAAATACATATATTACCTAAAATGTTTATTTCATTAGTAGATCCTAAATTAGTTTTAGAGTTTTGAGGTGACAGGTGCACTTTAATGCAAGATAAAAAAAAAAAGACCCCATGTGGGGATGGACTGAAGAAACTATTAATGGAATCACCAGATTTACCAGTTAAATGGTCCCTTTATAAGAGAATATGTGACTGCCCTGGTAAGTCCACAATAACAGAGAGTAGGAGAGTAGGTGGTAATAGGAGGAGCGGAAGATCTGTAAGGCCCTGTATAATTGGTTCTGTGTGCTGTTAAATAAATCTCATTAAGCTTGAACTTTTTGGCTTTTTCTTGTGTCTAATATATATATA
>WMED01026640.1:0-10776 GCA_019650415.1 Pipa parva | reverse complement strand
TCAGGAGGCAGGGATTAGTGCCCAGTGTTCCAGGCTTTGTCAGGAGGCAGGGATTAGTGCTCAGTGTTCCAGGCTTTGTGGGGAGGCAGGGGCTGTGCCCTGTGTTCCAGATTTTAGAGGAGCATATAGGTTAGTATATGTATTTTAGGAGTAAGAGCCACATTTACTATTTCTAAGCAAATTATGACCTGCATATTCCATATGCACAGTGATCTCTAGTGACCAATCTTATCTAGAATAATGCTGTGATAATAAATGCTTTCTGCCAATATTGTGACAATACATTCTTTTTGCCCCATATTGTTCAACTCTGTTCCCCTTCCCCTGCAACATACTGTGCAGCTGTTCTCCCTCCCTCCCCCTGTCCCATACTGAACACTTTCCGTACCCACTGTAAATATATTTTCTGAGCAATGCAAAGTTAGAGAAGTGGCGAATAGTTGTTAATTTTTGGAAGAATTTGCATTTTGATAAATATGCCCCTTTATAATGGTCTGTGATATTCCTTCTTGCATGCGCACATGGTCAGTACCCCTTCATCATTTCTGTGGTAGTTTTGGGATATCTGAGAAGAAAGTCTTAACAGCAATTGAGCAGCGGATGGCTCCTCCCAAAGCCAAAGGCGGCTGTTATAGGAGGGTCTATATGCTGATTCTGTTTCTAGACAAACAAGCTGATAATACAGCTACAAGGGAAATATGAAACTACTTTGTGGGGGGATGTGTGATTCTGTACATACCGGTATTATTTCCATAAATTGTCATTGAAATTAATTTGCAAAAATTGCATTTACAGTGTTTGCAGAGAATACAAGTGCTCATTATAAGATATATAAAATTATTATGTTACATATAATAAGCTGTCATCTTCAGCAACACTGCTCAAAATAAATATGACAGGTAGCTGTGTCATTTACCAGAGTACCAGAGATAACTGTGAACAAAAGGAAATCCATCAAGTACAAGAATGAAAAAGAATATTGTGTATTATTTCTATGTGAATCATTTAGATTCTAGGTCACTATGATCCTTTTTGAAACAGGAGAAACATACGTTAAAGTGGGAATTCACAAAAGAAAACAGTTGTAAACTTGAACTTGGCAACCTATGAGCAGTTAGCTTTCATCAGTTTGTTACAGTTGGTATTATTTAACCAAGTGTCTGATTGGTTACATGGATTACAACATTATTATCAGTTTGCCCACAGGTTTAGCAATTCTGGGGGTTATTCACTAAAGTCCAAACTGTTGCATATAGGAGCGAATTCGCCAGATAAAGACAGTCACAATAGGCTGCTTCTGTAGCAGTCGCGTCTTTATAATGAGAATATTGTTGCAGTCGCGACTTTATTATGGGAAAATTGTCTCAATCTTAACTTTAAAAAATTGTCGTGACTTTACAATGGGGAAATTGTAGCGGACTTACTAAGGGAATCTGTTGTTTGTGAATTCAACAGTCAAATTCACACCTTAGTGAATAATCCCCATGTGTCTTGATTGAGGGACCAGTAAAACAAATAAAAAAAAATCCTATTTGAATTAGAGTGGCAGTTATTTAAATACAGCAAAAAAAATTGTATCTTAGAAGTTAAATTCATGCATTGTATTGCTTTCTGTTTTTTTTTTAAATTCTTTTTATTAATTTTCAAATAAACATAAGAACAGCATAACTTGTATTGCTTTCTGTTTTTATTTTTACTGATACCAGCCATGTTGTTATACACATCTCACCCAGACCATTTGTTTTCTATGGTGCTTTAAATAATACATATATAGTAAGTGTGACTAAAATTCCAATTTTTAAAGTTAAATTGATAAATATCATACTTTATAGATATGATTTAGAATTTATGGAAGGACAAATTGATTATATACTAACTATAAATGCATCGGAGTAATTTTTTTTGTTGTTGTTACAGTTCTCTCTCTCTTTTACATTCAGCTACTTGAATATTTGCATTTGTAAAATATAACATCTAGTATAGATGGCCTTTAACCGAGACCAATTATCTCATTTCTTGCTTACCAGGAAGCTGATACCCTGTGTTTACATGCAGGGCCGGTTCTACCTATGGGCGATGTGGGCGACAGCCCAGGGCACAATCTATCTGAGGGGTGCTGTCGCCCACATCGCCCATCTCTAAACTTGACCTCCTCCCCCCCACGCGCCCCCCTGCCCTGCGACACCCCCTCCTTGCCCTTCACCCTCCACTCTCCTCCAACAGCGTTCCAGCGACGCACCTCCGCTGATGAGGTAATTTGAATGTGTCGGCGCTCCTTACTGCTTTGGGTCTTGTTAGCTGTATTCGGCAGCTGCCGGCAAGACCCGAACATCTAAGGAGGGCCGTCGCATTCAGCTTACCTCATCAGAGGAGGTGCATCGCTGGAATGCTGTTGGAGGTGAGTGGAGGGCGCTGGACAAGTGGGGGGGGGGGGAAGGCGCAGGGCAGGGGGTGTTGTGAGGCGGGGGGCGCCCCTGTTTACATGTTAAATGAGAGCAATGATCATTTTATCAAGTTCATGATTGCACTTTTCTGAAGAATAACTAGTTATGCAGCAGTATTATCTTGAGAGATAATATTCCAGTTGGCCTTTTTAGATTTATCAACTCATATTAAAATAATATGGCTACGAGAGTGCTGGTTTAGCAAGATTTTAATCCTTCGATGGGAGATGCAAGAGGAAAATTGGAGCTGATGGGATGTAGGAGTAAGGAATGCTAAACCTGACAGGAATTTCTGGAGACTGTACTGAATAAATCTTATTTTTCTACATTCGTCTAATTCCTCCTTTTAATGCTGCTCTGGAGAAATCTGATTTTTGTACAGAAGTTATTTCATCCTCTCAATAGTTATCATTAGAAATATACTTGGATTAAAGTAAAAAATGGAGATATGGGTGTGTTACTTGGGGACAAGAGCATTTTCTAACCTGCTAGCTGTAACTTGGTAACCCATGATGCTGATACAGGTATGTACAGTATATATGTATAATTTTATTTATAAAGCGCCAAAAAGATACGCACAATACAATTTTATTCTTTTCTAAAACCTCAGAAGCTGATTTTATGTATCTCACAGGGTCAGTTAGATGGTCACAGAGGTTAAGGTAGCAATAATTGTGGTGCAAATCCACCTCAATATTGTAGAAAAAGAGACAGGATTGCACAAAGATATTGATCGTCATACCACCATAAGTACTGAAAAATAAAACAATGTTTTTTGGAGGGCACAGAATCCCTTCATCCTGCTTAAGGGAGGCTGTGATCCCAAAAGCATTGTTTAACTTTCCAAAAGTTATGGTGTTTTAAAGGGTATGAAAAGTTTGAATAAAATATTATTTATACATGACATGTATAAACATAGAAAGCCAACCTAACGTTAAAATCTAAAAACAATTTTTGAATCAGTAGTGCTTGCCTCTTGTTTAAACAGCCATGCTCCCAAAGCCATTCTGTGTACAGGCTCTTCCTGTATAGTGCCAATAGACCTCGCCTCCCGAGTGACATCACTCTCTATACAGAGAGCTTGGTCTTGTGTGGAATCCCTTTCCCTTCTCCTTATCTATAAAGCTTGTTCCTCACCCTGAGCTTGCGCAGATGAAAGCTGTTTGACAGCCTCTGCAGTTAGCTCTGGAGAGAGGAAGTCAGGGAAAGGAGGGGGTGTGGCTACACACAGCAGGGAACTCATTGAGACAGAGAAAGCAGATACAGGGAGATATTGAGCCCTGCTGAATTAAGAGGTGAGTCAGGAGTTTCTTAATTGATTTATTTCTTGACAATATGTAAACGGGGCTTTCTATATAGACAGGATTTACATGCTTTTTAATAAATAAGGTACTCCCTTGCTATCTAGTGCAATAATGTCTATGTTTCTATAAGTTAGATCAGGGATGGCGAACCTATGGCATGTGTGCCAGAGAGGGCACGCAGAGCCCTCTCTGTTGGCATGCGAACCGTCGCCAAGCCTGTCTTCAGTACAGGCCGCAGACCCGATCTGACAGTTTTCAGGCCGGGTCCGCCGGGTCCGTGGCCTACACTGAAGGAGCGTTTGCTCGCAGGGGAGTTCTCCACCCCTGACGTGTGCGTGCTCCTCTCCCAACGCCAGCGTGATGATGTCACTCACCAGCACCGGCACTTCGGTGGATGCGCTGGTGAGTAACTTCACCTTTTTGGCACTCCGTGCCAAAAAGGTTCGCCACCCCTGAGTTAGATTGTAAGTCATAACACCTCCTAACTTTTGGATATGATCCTTAGTGGGTTCTGGACTTTTTTTTAGTTCCATACAGAGATGGATTTAGACACAGCAGGGCCCTGGCAGGTAAGTGGTTGGGCACCATCTACCTACCAAAAACTATATTTTTAACCAGTTGCTTTGCCTTGCTTTCCTTGTGCATAATTCAGCTCTTGTTCCACATGATTCCTTGGTTAACTATTTAAGGTTGAGCCTAAAGCCTCTGGCTAGCAGATATCATATTAAGTCATAACTCATAGTAAACATGGGACAGTTATCCATGATACTTTCATTCAGACCAGACCACAAACCACCCTAAAATCAGCAGCATTTCTCCAAGTGTGGAGGGCTTACAATTGTTAGGATGAAACAGTTTTATAAACATTTGGGCATAGCTAGAAATTTTTCCAAGTCTTATTTTAATCAGCAGTAGAAATGTATATATGTTTATAAAGCAGTGTTTCCAATAAAACAACCTTTCCAGAGAAAGGAACTATATACAGTATATGGAATGGTATGTATATCTTATTTTGGAAAGCTAAAACCAAACCTAATAATATATAATATTTTAATTAATCATCCTTATACTCGCAAAATTTATTGAAATTGAAAATCGCGATATTGAATTATTTATTAGTTAAAATCACTAAGTAGCCACTACAAATTCTGGCACCTGTTAATAGACCATTGACACCAGATAAAATGAATTACCATTCAGACTGGCATTGCATTTATTCCTCTATGGCAATTTAAACAATTTTATCTTTGAAATTGAATTCCTGAATTTTATTGCTTTTTGTTACAGTTCTCTTTGCTGTTTGAAGCTATATTTATATATTTGGCTTCCTGGGGCACTTTATGAATGTGTATTTCCACAACCTCAAAGAGTAGAATTTGTAGGAATACCTGCCATGCCAGTCCAAATATTTAATATTAATTGTAGAGTTACTGAAAAAAAAATCACATTACTCATTAAACTCATTCTCAATCAACATTAAGTCACAAAATGCAAAATTAATATGATCTAATTATATGGTAGAACGTAATTGCTATCAATACTGTTATAGGCAGCAAAATCAGACCTCACTGCAGGAGATAGAATAGGATAAAAACACAGTACTTCCCTGCAAGTATAATCAACATAAATGTTATTCAGCTTCAAAATGGTATTTTTTTTTTGTAACATTAAAGAAAAACTATTCGAACCTTTATAAAACAAATAGTTATTTCTACTGTTTGATGTAACATCTAAGATGGCGTCACTATTGTCAATCGAACAGTGTGGCAATGACCTAACATATTATGTTTCAAGAGGTTAACTAGCAGATTGGCACATAATACAGTTTGTTTGACATTAGCACATTTCAGCTGGAAGACACTGACATTGTTTTAGGCACTCAGAATTTGTACTGTAGAACTTAGAATGTCATAGAAAAATGTTTATTGAAAAAAATGCATTAAAACTGCAATAGATTGTTTCTACATATGATATTGTATTTCATTACCTATTTACACCATGTATAACTCACACAGCAGAGTAATTTTAATGCAGTGTTCACATGTAAGAGCCTACCGGTAAAAAAACAGGCTAAGTGCTGATAACATTGCTTTTCCATCTGGCTGTTTTCTAATAGTCTCTCGGGAATGAATTAATTTCATTTTGCTAGTGATCTGAGTCACGTTTGGTGTGCTGCCATATTTCACTGTTTCTCCTTCTGGTAAATGAAAATATATAAATTGTGCTTACCATCCAGACCTTTTATATATCGACCCAATAATTACTGAAATGAAAGACACTGGACACCAATCTTGGTAGAAATATAAGCCACAGCTTCATTCAAACTCTTAAATATTGTGCCAGTGGTTACTAATTAGTAACAGGCACAAATCAATACCAAAACCACAGGGGTCATTGAGCCTTATTGGCTAAAGTCTGAATAGTCGCGCAGGGCTATGAATTCATGTTTATTCTCCACTTCCCCATGTTCGATTATTGAGCAAAGTCTGTGAAGTGGCGAATACACGACCAATTTGGATGACTACGCATCGCAAGCTTATGGAGTTCTTTGCATCACTTTGCACACGCAGGTTCAGGTACTAATACTATTGACTAAGCAGAGGAGTGATACAAATGTGACTAGCTGGGAATTCATCTTCATCAAAGTGGCGAATTGGGGGGTTGATGGCAGGGCTCCTGTGTTCCGTAAGGTGACTATTCATTCAAAAATGACAATGGGGACTGTGACTAAATGAAAACATGACCTAGGGACACAGTGGCATAGAAAGGAAAGAATGTTCATAGAATACAGTTAATGGGATATGATGGGACTGATGTCACTGCCCTTCACTTGTCAAATTCGCCTCACTCCACATGATTTATCATCCTACTTCTATTTGCCTGACTACGTCACATTACGCATCTGACAACGTTCACCGCTGTCTGCCTTTATGGCAATGCATGTTTTCCACTTAGTTAATCCTGAGAAGTTAATTTGTAACTATTTTGGCAATACGACTCGAATTGTAGCAAAGTGAATTTGACAGGTGAATTCACACTTCAATCAATGAGGCTCTTGAACTGAGTGAGAGAACAAAAGCCGTAGACTATGATTCAACCCAGCACAATTGCAACTCACCATAATTTAGAACCAAACTGTCAGTGGTGACATAATCTCTTAATCATAAACTGTGACAATATAAACTTGAATACAAAAATCTTATAAACAATGCACATCATAGTATAAATGGTACTTGAACAGTGCTTTATCTTCTTAAAGATATTTAAAAAAAGGAACGATAAATAAAGTTCTGTAGGGCGGGAGGAGGGGTTCAGGTGGGAATAAATGGAGAGTAAGCAGCAACATATCAAGTGGCACTGCTATTTCAGGGAGGTTACTACCTTATAAAGCGGTCACCTGTCAGGGGCATGGAGCATTGTGGGGCATACAACACTTATCTTAAAGTGTCATTCTATCCTTATTCACCTCATAGGCTGTCCTGGCTGCCATTATCCAGCCCTCCCCGACCAACGGGTGATGTCAAGACATACTTTACTCCTGTATGTACATCGAGCACTCATAAATTCTTAGTAAAGCAGCGCCTAGCTGTGGGCGTTGGGTTCTCAATGGATCGAAGGAAAGAAATCTAAATATAAGCTTACTATAGAAATTATTACCCTAAACCAGCACACCCAGCACACCCAGCACAATGAATAGTATTAATTATAAAAATATCCTTTATTTAAATTCATTAAATACAGTTAAAACCATATAAAAACAGTAGTGGAACTGTAGAATGTCTCTTCTGGTTTTATGTCAATTATTTACCCTATCTGTTTAAATAGTACCATGCCAAAAATATAGTTCCGTGCCAAAAAGGTTCGCCACCCACGAGCCAGTCCCCCGAAGTGCTGGCGCTGGTGAGTGATGTCATCACGCCAGTGCCGGGGGAGGAGCGCACACGCATCGGGGGAGGAGAACACCCCTGCTCGTGTGTGCTTCTTCAGTGCAGGCCATGGATCTGGCCTGAAAACTGTCAGATTGGGTCCGCGGCCTGTACTGAAGGCAGGGTTTGGCGACGGCTCTCGTGCCAACAGAGAGGGCTCTGCATGCCCTCTCTGGCACGAGTGCCATAGGTTCACCATCCCTGGTATAGATCAATATAGCACTAACACCCAACTTCAAATGCTGGCTGGAAAGGCAGGCTATATTATCAGGTTTGATAAATATGCTTGTAAATAGTCTGTAATCTCTGAAGGTGGTCATATATTGTCAGAATGAAAGAAAATACAGACTGACATACAGTATGGAATGTGGGATGAGTTGTATAACTGCTGATAAAGAATGAATTGAATTGAGAGATTTGAGCTAACAGAACAAATTTGTTATTGTGATTTTGTAGGTGACATAGGTCAACTAGTATCACACAGAAACAAAAAGACTGGTGCCTTGAGCTTCAGTATGCAAATTAAAAGGAATTCAATGTCGACTCTTGAAATCTAGATGTGTCCAAAATTCCTGTGCTGATTAGAATGTTCAGTGCACCCGCAGCTCATTGAACAGACACAATTAAAAAAATCCAACCGGATTCAAGTAAGTAGACCCCTCAGGGTCAAATGAGCCAGGCTTTGCTACTGTAAAATCTATTTTTTCTAAGGGACATTACAATAGCAATGTATAACTGTGTCAAGATAAATCATTTAGCACTGTGACTAAAAAGTTTAAAGACTATTAAAGTTAACTTCAGTGTTCACATACATATATCATAATGCAATGTAATTAGGGGCTTATTCATGAAAGGAAGGGCAGAATTCTCACTTAAAATATTTAGCACTTAAAAGCATAAACCATAAGGCACACAGCTTGTCTGTCTCTATACACAAGACTAAAAACAACAACATTAATCTCTTTTCCATGTTTTTCCCTTTCACCCTAAATATACATGAAACAATCTGCTCTGTAGTTAATAGATTTTAGTTTATTTGTTAATGTCCCCTTGCAAGGATTTCCAACAGTTACATTCTTAAAAAAACAGTGCTCCTTAATTTAAAATGCTTTTATTTTTCTCAATAAATGGCAAAGCTTTAGGTTCAGTTCACACATGGTCGAGGTTGGAATGTTGGTTCCTTGACAATGTAATTGTGAATGCAGAGAATGTTTGGTAGTTAATAGGGCATCTGGTCGCAGATCTATATTTAGCAGGTCTTGCAATTAGACAGAGATGTGTGACAAATGTTCATTATTAGTGGGAAAAGAAGTCTCATTTTACCTTACTTTGCCAACTATAACTTACCAATTATTAGTAATGTCCCAGTAAGGAATCCTTTGAAACCTATATGTTTAGCATACGTGACAATGTAATGTCTTGGCAGCTTCTATGGATACTGGATACAAGGTCTATGCTTTATGGGAAATATGAAAATACACATTCTATTGAGCTGTGCTCTACTAATTATGGAGAAACGGCAGTATTGGCACCATTGGGCAACAAGGTAGTAATAGAATCTGCACACACAATAGAATCTGCGCACACATAGAGAGTCATAGAACCTTATTTAATTGAACCATCATTGCAGGTTATAAACCAGCATCGTTTCGAGGGGTACAATCCACCCTTCATCAGGGAGCACCACTGAGCACAAACAATTGTATTTTACAGCTTAGAACCAACACAGAATAATTCCACATGCAAATAGAGATACCGGTAATTGGAGTATGGATGTTGGGGGAGGAAGGCAAGGGGTCCCAGTCCCAAATGTTATACCAGGACCCATTTGGTTCTAGTTACAACACTTCTCATGAAAATGTCAGTATATAGTACAGTATTTAGTAGAGGCTGAGTTGAAAGGGTTTCAGCTTTGAAATACTTTTCTGCTCCAGAGAAATTGCTTGATACATGTCTGCCTTGTTTTCTTGCATAGGTGGACTGCACTATTATAAATAGAATGCTCACAGTCTACTACAGTATCTTACTCTATTGAAGGATTACAGATAAATAAAATAATGTCCAGGGCCTGCTGTGATTGGGATAGGTATCCTCCTTGTTTCCTAGTTATATTTTATATGGACATTTTACACTGTATGAACCATTATTATGTGCCAGTTTACACTATCATTGAATGTCTAAATTAATCATGCAAAGCAAAGAACCCGTCCCGGTTTAATTTCATATTAAAGTGCTCTGTGCACCTCCATTTTAATTGTTTAGTTTGTTCAATAACAGCAAAAGAATATATTGCCACTTACCAGCCTTCATATCCAGGTGGTCCTAATGTAATAGAACATTACAGTGGCTGCTTCATTGCCTCTTCTAGAGGATCTAAACAGTATTTTTTGCTGAGGAACGTGTAGGTGCTTGTTAACATTAAAACAGAAAAACAACTTACTGAACATCAATCGAGAAAAGCTGCTGTGTTCTGGGTGAGATTAGGTGCGCTGCAAGCATGCTTTGTTTACCTGCTACCATAGAAAATGAGATCTAATGATAAAAATCGCTCTCTACCTTGGAAATATTTTGTCTGCAGATGACATTCTTTAAACTTTAATATGTAAATTACCCACAGGGAAATCTGACAGGGATAATACCCACACGTCCATTTCTCTCCTTTTCTTAAAAATGTAGTTTTATTCCAAAAGACCTTTAAGGCTCAGCATGCTTTTTTTTTATCTTTACATTTTTGAATAAAAGTAGTGCTGTGGCATGCTGACAAAACATTTTAATCAAAGTCACCTTACATTAGATGTCCATCAAAAAAAACTCCCAGACATTAAACCGCCTACACATCATACACAAATACTCTTTCACTTATGTTGTAATCATAATAAAAAAATTTTGTGCCATTTAAACTACATAGCAGTTACAGCCTTGAATCTTAGCTTTTCATTCTTATCCTTACATTATGATTTAATTTCGGCGAAATTCCTCTATCGTGTAAATCTCGGCTGTTTGATCGGTAAAAATCGATAGCTATTTTCCGATTGATTTTTAGTAAAAAATTTTTACCAATTCAGGGGGGAATTCACCATTGAGCGAAGTGAGCTCCGAATC
>WMED01026639.1:0-10776 GCA_019650415.1 Pipa parva | reverse complement strand
AGCTTTACAACAGGGGGGCAGTTGCCCCCCCTTGCCCCCCTGTAGATCCGCCCCTGGTCACAATAGGCTGTTACTGTTGCAGTCGTGTCTATACTACGGAAAATTGTCACAGCTGTTACTTTAAAATTTGTCGCGTTCACAATTTTAAAAGTTACGACTTTCAAGCGGCCCGTGACACATGTGTCACAACTTTAAATGCCCCCAAGGCCAAAAAAGGTTGGGCATCACTAACCTATAGTGTAATCCCAGTCCTTTTTCCTGCTTACTTAAGGTCAGTGCTGAAAATGAAAGGAACTACCCATCTGGGAGCTGTACTGAATCTTGTTTGAAAACTATGAGGAAATGTATTGACAGACAGTAAAAAATGAGGTCAGAGGAGAATTTCAGGTTTCAGATCATGGAACTATACTGTAATAAAAAACAGGTAATCAGTAAGCTATGCATTAAAAATGCCAAACCAGTAATAAAGATGGGAGGTGACCATGATAGACACTGGGAGGTGACCATGATAGGGCCCCTTCCCTTCATCCAACCCATTGACAAGTGGGGTAGAGAAAAATCTATCAATGAGGGTCACCCCTTAATTGGAAGGCAGGGGACTGTAACCAGGAGAAGGACAATCTGAGATAGACCCTTGTTATCTATAAACCTTCTTTACTCCCAAAGCAGTCTAGTGGAAGGACATCTATCTCCAACTCTAAATTTTCCTTTTGATCTGACATAATCTACTGGTTTTGGTCCACATCCATTCCTCCAAGCCCCATTAAACTATAAAACAAGATTAGCTGATTTGATAATGGCGATGACAGTTGAAATAATATTATTATATTATTTCAATACCTTCACTGAAGACATTGTTTCTGATTTGGAATTTTGAATCTTAACCATATTTAGAAAAAAAAACTCTGCATGTTAAGTTCAATTCAAAAACTCATTTCCCTTTTATAGTTCTTTTTAATTTCAGCTAATATTAATCAATTTAGAGATTTATTTAACAAATGACAATGTATGTATTTGTGAGTTAGAAGAAAATGACTGAGTTGAGGCTACCAGAAATTTATATAGTTTATTTAATATCTGGAAATGATAGATTAATCTAATACAAGATCAGCCATACACTACTTTTAACTTCCAATTAACTATTTCAAATGAGTTGTTTATCCAGCCCAATGTGGAAAAATCTATTTATTTCAAATAAATAAAAGTGAGATTCCTGTACCAGATACAACCTTGTGCAGAATTGCCCTCAACCCATTTATGCATATACTTTCTTCCCAATCATTTTAAGACTAATCACATTCTTCTTTCTATATCCTATTCAGAGTCCAGAGAACCAGTCGTAACGTTGACACTTTCTGTTACAGGTGTGATACATAGAATGTTGATGGCATTAGAACTATATAGGGGGATGATTTTCTGACTTATACCGGGTGTAGTAGCCCAAGGTGACTTTACAATCTTTATAAATTATAGATAAACAAACCTTATCCTTTATAACATGCATGGCTGTTTTGGAAAACCAAATAAAATAAATTTATACGTTGAAACTCATTTGATATTAGTTGTTGCTAAAACAGCTTTTCCTATTTCTAGTTGTAGATCATGTGCATGCCTGTTTTACTAGCAGTAGGACAGTACTAACTGATCAGCTCATTGGGGTCCTCACAGGAACAAAACGTTGCTTGGCAACCTGGAATCTAAGGGGGTTACTGACTAAAGTGAGAATTCGACCATCGAAGGGAATACTCACCACTTTGGGTGGCTACGCCCTGATTCTCTACTCGTTACTGACTAAACAGCGGATTCCCATAGTAAAGTCACAACTGTGACAATAGTGAAGTCATGACTGTGACAACAGTAAAGTCACAACTGCAAAAATATTCCCATAATGATGTTGCAACAGTAGCCATCTATTGGGTAGTGTGCGATCATCATTTGCTAGTGAATTCATACTTTTACATGAAAATTTGGACTTAAGTCAATAACCCCCTAAGACTGGTGAGTGCTGTCTACAGTGGCCATCTCTATAATGAGCCGGTTGGTGGAGTGCTATATTCTACGAGGCAGTGCTGCCAACTAGAGTCACTGCATGAGTCTGACACAAAGGAAGCACAGTGGTAGGCATTCAATGCAGGATGATGACATAGGGGGAACTGTATTAGGAGCCTGGATAGCAAAACTGTGCAATTCTGAGAGCACCTGTACCTTACATGATTCTGAATATGCTTTAGGCTCATTTGATGAATCCAGGCTGTAGTAGAACTCTGGGCAGCCACAGCAGCTGCCTACTTATGGCCTAATGCATTTTTCTTTGCATAGCTGGATACCCAGGTCTGGTGGTGTTTGCAGCCCTTTATGAGCTATCTGTTGGCCCCTGTTTATAGGATATTACAACCAATGTTTCAGTCCCATATTTTTTTAATAAGCCAAATACCCCCTTTACCTTAAATACTCATTAGTAACCCCACCCCATACAACTGCAACAATTAACATTAGGGTAATTCAGGAACGATCGAAGTTCCCTTGCGATGCTTCTCACCACTTCGCCGAGTCGGGTACGCGCTCCCTGGTCTCCTGCAAGCCGAAATCAGCAAATGCTTCAAAGGTACTTCAGCTCGGCGAGGCAACTCGAGTGGTCGCGAGGTGAGCCGCAGTACCTTTAAAGCATTCGCTGATCTCCGCTTGCAGAAGACCAGGGATCGCGTACCCAACTCGGCGAAGTGGTGAGAAGCATTGCAAGATAAGTTCGATCCTTCCTGAATTACTAGATGTCAAATAAATTTAGCAAGTATGCCAAGATTGTCACAAAGTAAATAAAAATATGTAAAGAGGCTTGTAATTTCTGCTAAAGTGAGTAAATGCATCTTTTAAGAAGGGATAGAAAATTATGAGCTGATGTAAACTATTCCCTATGAGACATTTTATATTATTTTTTGGAATAAAATGTAAAAAAAAACAAATGACATTATTCATTTATGGAGCCACTTGGTTATTGTTGATTTTTTTCAGTTTTAGTAGATATGATGTGCATGAGTGCATATTTATAAAGTGCCACTAGGTTACACAGCACCAAACAACCCAAAAGTATTATTATAATACAGAAATAGGAAAAGTGCTCGATATACAGTATTACACCTGAAGATACATAATTGTAATTGTCAGGTAGTAATTCAAACTAGAATAGTATCCACAGAGCATGCAATCTAAATGGGTGAAAGTGAATTAAAGGCAGTAAAAACAGTGCTTGTGTTCCAAAGTTGGATCTGTGTTTGGTTTTGAACATACTGAGGAACCTGGCAGTTAGAGGGGTTTAGAATTCCAGAGCAAGAGAGAAGGGTTTAATATAGGAAAGTGCGGTATTGGAAAGGGAGTAGATGAGGAGGAGTATACAAGTACACAAGTAAAGAGATGATGGGAGGAGCAACAGATTGAACTGCATTGAATGGTATAAGGAGGGGCACTATAAAAAAAAATGTATTTTTTTATAAGGTTCCGTGTAACATACAGATATTTTGAGAAAGTCTCTCCCTTCTGGGGAGAAAGGGATGTAGAGAAATGTGAGAGGCTGAAAGGCCAATGAGAAGAACATTGCAGAAGTCCAATTGGATAAGAGATGTGTTACAGAGGAAAATGTGGCAGCTTTAAGCAGTGATGTGCATAGAGAAGAACCCAAAACTTGTATCAAAGTTTAACAAAACTAAAACACAGCAATACAATCAGATTCAAACCCAAAATACACTGGCCTGCGCACATCTAAACTGTACAATGTAATACTGTGTACTGTACAATGTAATTGTACTCTTGTAGAGAATTATTATTGCTAATGAATACTTATAATAATAATTGTAAGACTCGTTTACTCCCATCTGGTAGCTGGTTACCAGCCAATCCCCACTAGGCTCTGCCTATATATACACTGCAGTCTGGCTGTGTCATTGCCTGATTATAGGTCTTGTTACCTGTTAGTTCTACAGAGATTCTGCTGTATTCTAGTTTCTCCTCGTGATTCCCGTTTTGCCTGCTGGTGTCCTGTTCTCCCTGGTGTGTTTTCTGCTGCAGTTGGCTTGTCTCCAGTTTGGTCTCCGACTCCTTGTGTACCTGATTTTTGGTGATCCTGATTGTTAAAGTTCCCTCCTACTCCTTCACTACCACCCCAACACCAACAGAGGGTTGCTCCCCTAGGGGTCGCGCACTGGGGATCTCTTTGCAGGAAAGGCCATACCCCATTGTGAGGGTTCAGGGTGAAGACCGGGAATCTCTTAGACTCTTCGCCGTGGGTGGCTGAAGTGCCAAATCTGCTGTGGTGTCTGGCAAACCCTAAGTTATCCTGACACAATAGTCAGAACTGTTGTCAACTGTCAGCATCTACAAACATACAAGTTCTGTAGTAAAAAACAGGATAAATCAAGAGAGAGAAATGTGATTATGTCTTTTTTAGAAAGTGCTAGTATGATTTAATTATAGGTAATAATTCCCAGGTTTGGTCAAAATGTATAAATATTATGCTGCATTTTTGAAATGATACGAAAACCTCAGCTATTCACCTATAGTGTTGGCTAAATGAACATGTGCATCACTGGAAGCAGAGAGTTTATTATGTAGCTATTGCAAGACCACTAATTATAATTATGGCAAGCCTTTGTCAATGCAACTGTTAAGTTGTCACCATAATTCCTGGGTGTGTGGCTGCTTAAATGAATGCAAATATTATTGAATAATAACTCAAAATCCATCTAGGAAACTGACCCTGCACGAGCTTACAATATGTGCGTTAGGAAAATTAGCTGTGAAATTCATAGTTGGCAGCTAAAATCATCCTTTATTTAGAAACTATTTGACACTGGGGATCATTGCTTGTAGTACTCAGTTTTTTATGTTTTGTTTGAGTAAGTGTATAGTTAAACATAAACCATATATATATATATATATATATATATATATATATAAGGAAAAGTCTTAAATGGAAATTATTCATAATCTGGAGAAGGTGATATTAAGCAAGTACTTGTTATATGTAAGGTAAATAAGAGGGAAGAAAGGAATAGAACCCCTGTGTATCATGTATGAGGAACTGGAGAGATTGGAACATTGTCTACACTGATTCTGATGTAGGTTCAGGGAACTGATGAGGAAGGAGGAAGGATTACAAGTCCTTTTCTGTCCATATTATGCTTCAAGCACTGCAAGATCATTTTAAGGAACAAGACAACTTGAAATGTGAATTAAAAGAGCAAGGTCAGGAGAGATAATAATGTTACTGAAACCTTAAAGATTTTATCATCTTGCCAAGGCATCCTATAAAAATGGAAACCTGGTCAAGTACACAGCCAATGGGGTTCACCAACCGAAACAGCTTTAGATGAAAATGCAGAACCAGAGTAAGAGAGACACAGTGTAATGGTTTGGCACCGTGAGGTAGAGGAGAAGGAGATTACTGGTAATGACCACAGTGAACTTGGCGCTAGCTGTCCCTAGGGCAAAGAGTCTAAGGTACTCTTCGGTCTTCACCTTTAACCCCCGCAAGGGGGTACTGGACTCTGCTGCCGAGAGTACCCAGGTCGCGACTCCCAAGGCAGCTGTTCATTGTTGGTTACTGACTGAGTACAGGACAGGCTCAGTACACTGGACTTCAGAACAGACTTGAGAAACAGACACAGAGCACAGTAGCAGAAAATAAGCAGCTATGGCAAGAACTTAAAGGAATGACTGATAGCTTTAATAACTATGACTGTAATCACTAGCCCACAAATACTAAGGAGTTTGTATTTTTAAATTCGGGCGCCATAGCTGGAGCGCGTCTGCCTTATATAGGCAGAGAGGCAGGCGCGCTCCTCCCTCCGTGCGCACCAGGCATGTGACTTCACGGTGGGCGCACCACCAGAGCATGTGCACAAAGCGCCGGCAGTGCACGGCGTGCGCGCACTAACAGAGGAGACCCGGCACTAGAACAGACACAGGTGAGTATTCCTTACACACAGAAAGATTGATCTTGAAGTTGAGAAGAAAAACAGATTTACTGGGCGAAATTTATTAAAGGCGGATTTTTTCCGCCCGATCGCAATTTTTACCGCACGTGCGTAATTCGGATCGATTTGCGATCGCACGATCGTAATTCGGATCGATTTGCGATCGCACGATCGGAATTGTGATCGATTTGCGATCGCACGATCGCAAATCGATCGAAATTCCGCACGTGCGAGCGGAAATTAACTTCGGGCGATCGTTTCGCCCTTAGTAAATTTCGCTCAAAGTGTGTGTGAACAATGTAAATGCATGGATATTATCAGTTATATCAGAAATCAGTTAAATTGTAGTCCTAAAGGAGAGTCAAAGCACACACCAATTCCTCTTCCAAACAAACATTCTTCCTGTATTGTTCAGCCACTCAATACATCCTATTTTTTAAGTCTTTGAGTGACCAAATTTTTTTTCCTGAACATCAGAAATGATTAATTCCTTCAACAATTATCTCTAATTGAACAACCATGAAAGTGGGTATTTTTTTTCATTCTCGATAAGCCTATTGCATGGTCATTATGAAAGCATTCATTGCCCAGCTGAATAAAACTATTATTGCCTCTTGTCTGCAGTCACTGTAATGTGTCACTGCAGGTCAGAAAGAAATATAAGTGACTCTTTGAAACATAGCTACAATAATCCCGTAAGCACCGGCATAAAAAGAATAAGGCTGCCTATTTAGGCAATAATTGACTCTGGCATAGTGTTTGCATTAGTATTAAGTAATTTCATTTTATTTCCATGCATTTCTATAATAGTAATTTAGCCAACATCAATTTCACAGCATGACTCAATGAGAGCTAACAAGGAAAAGGGATGAA
The DNA here is from genome assembly GCA_019650415.1 of Pipa parva. Taxonomy (NCBI): domain Eukaryota; kingdom Metazoa; phylum Chordata; class Amphibia; order Anura; family Pipidae; genus Pipa; species Pipa parva. The sequence goes on along the minus strand of WMED01026639.1, from coordinate 3,937 downwards.
AAATAAAAAAATAATAACTTGAAATAAGTCATCTGGAGTTACACGGTAGAAAAACCACTACGCCCCCATTCTATTTCATACCATGAGTTGCCAAAAATAACGTTTCTAATTGTTACTGTTAAATATATTTTGTTGCAATATCATTTCTTTAATGAAATCCACTTTTTTTTTTTTACAGCAGTTCATCCTCGCCTTCCTCTGCACTAGTTTAGCTTGGAATGACTAATAGACAATTTGGCTTGAGATTTCACAAAAAAACAAACAAAAAAACTAAAACTTGCAGGAGTGCCAGGAGTGGAATCTCAAAGAACTATGAGATAGCTATACCTCGCTCTTATATTTATGGGTTTTTTTTTCAGAATTCTGAAGCCTTTTGGTCAAGTCAATGATTTGAGGATATAATAGAAATAGAGATTAGTGACTTCAGTAAGAATGTGACTATAAATTAAAACCTACTGACCATAACAATTTCAAATAGCAGAATTTCCAAGTAACTTAGCAGCGACAATTCATAATGAGCGAAATTTATTAAACTCGGAAAGGCCGCTCTTGGTCTTTCCGAGTTTACCGAGTGAGATCTCGCATTGTTATCGCAAGATTTTTTTTCGATTTAGATTTTTTAGAGTTTTTTTTTTTTGATGGCAAGGTAGGAATACTTTACATTAGTTGCATGGCTACCTTTCCATCAAAAATGTTTAAAAATCTCGCTAAAACAATGTGAGATCTCGCTCAGTAAACTCAGAAAGACCGTGAGCAATCTTTCCGAGTTTAAGAAATTTCACCTTATTAGAGACTAAAATTTTCCTTTTAATTGAGTAAGACATTTAAGTTTTCATTATCTTACCCAGATCAAAACCATTTCAGCTTTTTAATATGACCAGGAGAACTTTGGGATAATAGTACTTTCACACTATTGTTTGGCCCAGAATGCCCAATAGCCTAGGGGGGGGTTATTCACTAAGGTGCTGCGAATTCGACTGTCAAATTCACAAACAGCGGATTCCCATAGTAAAAATTTCCCCATTGTAAAATCACGACAATTTTTTAAAGTTAAGATTGTGACAATTTTCCCATAATAAAGTCATGACTGTGACAATATTCTCATTATAAAAACGTGACTGCGACAGTAGCAGCCTATTGCGACTGTCTTTATATGGCGAATTCGCACCGATATGCAACAATTCGGACTTTAGTGAACAACCCCCCAAATATTTATATGAGAAAAAGGAGACACAGAAAACAGAATGAATGAGAATATTTCACTACGCATAACAAAACATGTACAAAAAAAACTTTTTTTATAAGAAGTGTTGGATTTGTATAGCATTGAACATAGTAAGGAATTCCTATATACAATACTGTACATTGCTTGTATAAACCTTATCTGATAGGAGATCCCACAACATAGGTAAAGTTCCCACAAACTGTTATATCATGAGGCACAGTTTTAGCATAATAAGGATATTAAAAGTAACCTCAGTAATCAATTAATAGATATATGTATTGATCAAACTGTATAACGTTTTAATGGATTTTCTGATTTAAAGAATAAGTAATGTACCTTAACCATAACTGCTCTGCAGGAAAGTACAGGGTCTGTCAGCCTAAACTGCTGTTTTTCAAAGCTTTGGGTTGTAGTGCTAGCTTATAACACTGCTGGTGCTACTATCTCACTACTATACTATACACTACTACTATACACTCTCTACTATACTGTACCCCCATTAATATGCTAATGAACCTAATACCATATCATTTATATTGTTTGATTGGTTGGGAATTGTCCGTTAAGCTGTGAATAAAAATGAGGTATATGCTCAGTGATGGATTTTACACAGGCTCTTTAAGAAGCCATTGTCTGGGGCAATAGTTTTCTCAGCAGGGGTTGGGAATGTATTGCTATAATGGCTGCCATGCCATTATAATGAGAATACAGTCGCAGTTATGAGTTTACTATGGAAAATTGTCGCAATCACAACTTTAAAATTTGTCGTGGTCGTGACTTTACTATGGTGAAATTGTCACGGTCCTGGATTTGCTATGGGAATCCGCTGTTTGAGAATTCGACAGTGGAATTCGCACCTTAGTGAATAACCCCCTCTGAACGTTTATTGTGTTGTTGGAGAGTAGGCTAAATGAACAAACGTGGCTGACGTCACTGACATTTGTGAATATGGTCATGGCTAATCTGCAAAAAAAGGATTATATTTGTTTAATGGTGCGCAACAGGGAACCTTCATGATATGGCTTCTAAAGTCCAATAGATAGGAATGAAATTCCATTAAATAGTCATAGTTAATAACTATTAGTGCTTTTCAGAAAAAGGAATTGTCCAATGACAATAAAGTTCAAAGATGGAAATATTTGTAATGAATCCTGTAAGTGAGAGATCACTGTCAAAAACTAGAGGGGGTTATTCACTAAAGTACGAATTGTTGCGTATTGGTGCGAATTCACAAGATAAAGACAGTCGCAATAGGTTGCTACTGTCACATTTGCGTCTTTACAATGAGATTATTGTCACAGCCGCGACTTTATTATGGGAAAATTGTTGCAATCTTAACTTTGAAAAATTGTCGAGACTTTACAGTGGGGAAATTGTCGCGGATTTACTATGGGTTTGAGAATTTGACAGTCAAATTCACATCTTAGTGAATAACCCCCTTGAGAGTATTTGTCTTTCCTAGAATAGAACCTTCTATATGCAATTAATTGTTATTATTGCCCTGATCAATTGACTGTATGTAATCGTTTTGCATGCAGGCTGTCCCGGGATATAGAAAGGCGGGTTCAACTTTATATAATTTAAAATGCTTTTATCCTGTACATCTCTTACCTTTTATTACATGAACATGCAACACTAAGAATATATAGAACTAAGTGCGTGCACTGATATTTTGTCTAAAATTCTTTGGTCAGTTTTAAAGTAATTAACATTTTCGCCGAATTTGTAAAGGAAATAATATCCCTGAAGTCTACAAATAATGCATTGCTCTGTGTGTAAGAGAATGTGAAAGGCAGAGTTATATATATTATATATTTAACATTATCACTGGTTTATGCATTATTATTATCATTTATTAACTATGCCTTTTATGGTATACTTTCATTTTTTATTATAATTTACTGTGAGTATAAATGATAAGACTATTGACTAAATGATAAGACTATTGACTGTGTTCTCAGGGGAGTTTCCATATTTCTGTTTCATTCTTCAGGTTTAGAACATGTCTTACCTTACGCAGGAAATGTAAACTATTAGAAATCTATTGTCTGTCCTGTAAACTAGAAATGATCCCCAATCCTATCTCAAATCCCACAAGTACTGTCTTCATTTTATTCATTACTGATTCTCATGTATTTTTATGTCTACTAAGTATGGAAAAAGCACTGAAACCTTAGAGTTATTGTATTTGAATGCTACGTAAATAAATATAGATGAAAGTAAGCCAATAGCCGATGTTGTGATTAACTGGCAGACTTTGTAAACCTTTGGAAAATACAAATGTTTGTATATCATTTTGTTTAACACTACGTGTATATTTATATAGGGTCTAGGGACCTATGCCTTATGATGAATATAGTGTGAAGGACAGGATTACCATATTTGAAATCCTAAAGTTCCCTTCTATTATGATGCTGTTTCTGCATAAATATTTGCATATATTTCTTCTGAGTAACTTGCCCTTTAAGCTATCCTATCATATTGAGTTTTTTTTAAAACAGATCAGCATCGGAACAATTACAAGATGGCGCCTGAATTCCTTGCATAGCTGTGGACCGCACCTAGTGCAAACAAACGTTCTGAGTCTGTGTGTCTGTGTGGACCAATGAGGAACTTACACAATGCATGAACTAATAGTCAGGGATGACTTTCATTGGCTCCAGTGTATGTCTTATCTGTGATCCACACCCTTATTCCCAGTGCCGGCTCTGC
>WMED01026638.1:0-10776 GCA_019650415.1 Pipa parva | reverse complement strand
GGCATCAACCTTATTGAGACAGTCCATGACATCAGAGATGAATAGGGTGAACGGTAAGTCTTTGTCGGAGGGGCAGGTTCTCAGAGGTAGTTGGTCAATTAGTTGATCGAACCGGGCATAAAAGAGGTTCAGATCATCGGCCTGAATATCTGGAGAAGGGGGTGGAGGGGGAGGGTTGTAATTGGTGAGGTCACGGATACCCTGCCACATGCGTCTAGGGTTGATAGAGCTGAGATGTTCCTCTACTTTCAATTTGTAGGAGTGTTTGGCTTCAGAGATGCCCTTTCTTAGAGCATATTTGGCGGATCTGTACGCTATTTTATCACCTGACCTGAAGGCATGATCCCTTTCTTTGAGCAAAAACCTGACTTTATTGTTCATCCATGGTTTTTGGTTAGCAAATATGCGGATGGATTTCAGTGTAGTGACTTCATTGATCCATACAGAGATGTGATCCAGAACAGTTTCAGTGTAAGTGTTGATGTTCGGAGAAACAAAGGCTGACCAATCAGTCTGATGGAACCTCTGTTGTAGGGTAGAGTCAGCTTCTTTATTTCAGACTTTTACCAGTTTGGTAACAGGTTTTGACCTTTTTATGATGGGAGTATATCTGGGGAGGAGAAATATTGAGAGATGATCTGATAGCCCCAGATGGGACATAGGAATGGCTTTATAGGCATTGGTAATATTGGAGTACACAAGATCAAGGGTCTTGTCTCCACTAGTATGGCATGTGACGTGCTGATGTAACCTTGGAAGTACGGATTTCAAGTTGGCACTATTTAAATCGCCTGCAATAATTAGTACTCCGTCAGGATACATGGATTGTAGTGGATTGATGGTGGATTGGAGGTTAATCATCGCTGAATTAGGGTTGGCGTCTGGTGGGATATAGACGGTGCAGATGACTACACAAGTGAACTCACGAGGTAGATAGTATGGTCTACACCTGATGATCAGAAATTCTAGGTCAGCCGAGCAGTGAGATTTAACAATACTTGTATCATTACACCAGTTTTTATTGATGTAAGAGCAAACTCCGCCACCACGTGTTTTGCCCAAGTTATTGGATACCCTGTCAGATCTTAGAGCAATGTAGCCGTCAAGTTCGATAACACAATCAGGAATGGAGTCATTTAGTTAGGTCTCAGTGAATAGCATGAGGTTGCAGTCTACCATCCTTTTTTGGGCAGTTATCCATAACCTCAATTCGTCCACTTTGTTGGGGAGAGATCTGACGTTAGCTAGGAGAATGCTAGGTAGAGGGGGTCTGAAGGGGTTAAGCCTCAGTTTTTCCTTCAGGCCACCACGCTTACCTCTCTTTCTCCTCTTGTGTAGTGTGCAGCCTGCCCACCAGGTATTACTACAATTTACAATAGGTCTATAATTCCTTATGGAAATTCTTCTATATAGCCCTTTAGGTAGGGAGGGATGAGTTGCTTTGTTGCAGGGAGATTCACATATACATGGGAGGGGGATAGTATGAAGGATAAGTTCAGAAGGGTCAGTGAGGGTGGCGCTCCTGAAGATATTCAGAAGTAGAGAAGTATTTCTAAATCTTACCTGGACAAATTCATTCTGGTGTTTATCAATGTAATTAAACAGGTCTTCCGCTAGTTTATCAGATCCATTGGTTCCAAAAGGCAACATGATGAAGCAGATGAGAACTGCCTGGAAAAATAAACGCCCTGCAAGGACATATAACTCATTTGTTAAAAAATGAAACAATTTATTTTTATCTGCAAATAATGTGTGAGAACTTCAGCTTGTAAATCATTGTTCCCTATCAATGTGTGTCAACCTCAAATACTGTTAGTTTGCTTTGTGGATAATTTACCCACCAAGGGGAGCTACTGTACATATATGCCATTCTAGCTCCACATGCTATCATTATATCAGCTCTGGCACTTCACTTTACATTTGGAACACATGGGATAAAGAAAGTTTTAAGCATGTAGTTGGTTCTAAAAAGGTGTCCTCCCTATGCGATTGTCAAATAGGGCCAGTTTTTGTACTTTCAGCACTTTAAGCTTTCTGTAGAAGCAGTCTGGGGCAATTTGAGTACAATTCCTGAGCAATGCTAAGGAAGCAGAGGGTTATTTCCGAGGCCTGCGTAAGTGGTTATTCTCTAAAGTCTGAACTGTTGCATATAGGTTCGAATTCGCCAGATAAAGACAGTCGCAATAGGCTGCTACTGTCGCGGTCACATCTTTATAATGAGAATATTGTCGCAGTCACAACTTTATTATGGGAAAATTGTCGCAATCTTAATTTTAAAAAATTGTCGCGAGTTAACATTGGGGAAATTGTTGTGGATTTGCTATGGAAATCCCCTGTTTGCGAATTTGACAGTCGAATTCGCACCTTAGTGAATAACCCCCTTCAGGGTCAGGCCAAGGTCAGCGAACCTGGATAATTCACATTTATTATTGCAACATCTGATTCTGAAGCTTTCACACACAGTTTCTGCTGATGGTTCATCAGGAGAAAATGCAACTGCCTTTGATGAAGGGGAGAACAATGTAAGGTAAAAGTATTTGTGTTGTAGCCATGTGAACTATGCCATGATAAGATCAACACATGTAATAATATACAATTAGGTATCAAAGTCACATATTTACAACACTTACAGTACTAATAGATCACATAGCTCTTATTCACTGCAGTGCAGTGGCTCAGTGGTTAGTACTGCAGCCTTACAGCACTGTGGTCCTAGGTTCAATTCTACCCTGGACTTCATCTGCATGGAGTTTGTATGTTCTCCCTGCACTTGCATGGGTTTCCTCCCACAATCCAAAAACATACATCTGTGTGTGACAAAAAGGGAAACTAGATTATAAGCTCCATGGGGCAGGTACTGAAGTGAATGATGAATCTCTGTAAAGCACTGTGTAAAATAGTAGCGCTACATATGAACAAATAAATTATAAAATATCAGTGATAAGGGTTATGTACTATTTTCAATGAGATATTGTTCCTCTAATTAGGGATGCATGTTTTCTCTGGCATCAAGCAGAAAATAAAGCAAAATGATTGTTTTTTGAAATTTTTGGATATGTGAAACAATATAGTGAAATGTCACACCTGATAAACATGGCAATAATTTACCCATATAGAAATTGCACTTTTGTTAAATAGACAATAACATCAAATAACAAAAACTTATGATATATGCATTTTTTTCCTACCATGCTATTCACCTTACCTTTAGGTAACTGACATAGGAGGCCTTTTGCCACACTTGTTCTGGTTTATTGTACTGTTTCTTTACAACCTATGTTACTTTCTTATTATTCCCAGCATGTACGTGTAACCTAACTAACCAAAGAAACAGGGATTAATACAGCAGGAAATGATGCATGCAGTTCTCTGGCTGAAACTTTTATGTAACTTACATTCACAGTACATTAATTAATAATATAAGCAAAACAACAGAACAAATACCTTTTTACAAACACACACAAATAGTTTCTTGCTACTACCGTGCAATAGGATGGTGCTGGAATCAGCTGCTTCTGTAATTCTCAGTGGAAATACCAGTATCACATTAACAGCAGTGTTATGTGTTTACTGGGCTGGTCTACAAGAGGGCATAATCTGCCAATTTAGCAAATTCTTCCGGTCATTTATGACTGAAAGACTGTATGCTTGGCAGAAGTGGAATTCTTTTTATAGAAAAACTGTATACTGATCCACCTTCCTAATTAGAGTAGGTGCACATATTAGAAGGGTTTTTCAGGAATAGTTTTAAATGCAGTTTTGACTGGCAACAAGAAGTCTGAGGGTGGGACTTAAGCATTAATAATTCTAGCAACTTGTTAGTCAACTCTGGCCACACAGTCACAGTGTGAACATATCTACTGGCTAACAGCTGTAAAAATTCAACCTCTATCCCAACTTGCCCCTTTGCAATTCTTAGGGCAGCCACTCTACCTGGGCAACAAGCGTTGCTATAAATCTGGGGGGGGGGGGAAAGTACACAAAAAAGGAGCAATAGTGCCCTATCAAAAGGGTAAAAAAGATAAAGCACAAAGGCTAAAACACCAACACACAGACTCTGTGTGAAATGTGAGACAAAATGGAAAATAACACCTAAATATAATAAGTGAATAAAATAATTTAAGTGAAAAACACAAATCCCAGAGTACGATAGGTCTCAGCAGATATAAGCCATATAATCACATTAAATAACACAATTCCTTGTGGGTTTAAAAGATTCTCAGGGAAGGCAATAAATAGTTTGATTGAAGAGTATATCAAATGGGCAATCAAGAATCAGTTTACAGTATTCAGAATGGCTTGATGCCAGAAGCCGCTCAGGGGAAATTTATATAAAGCAAAAGAGAACTTCCATAGTATGAAACCATTTTTAATACATTAAAAGAGACAATGAAAGGTACTCACAAATAATGAAAGATAAAAGCATGTAAAATATATGCAAACTCAATGCGTTTCGCTGCCTCCCATATATGTGTTCAGCTTCCTCAGGAGTAAGATTCAATTACAGCAATGAGGGAACAATCGCCATTTAAATAGTGTGTTCCCGCTACTTCTAAGACAATTTCCGTCTTGTGAATAAGGGAAGGAGTACAGCACTGCTGGTGATGCACTTTTTATGCGGCTTTGATATTTGATATTGTTACCTATAAGTCATATTTTTGTAATTTTTTTCAGGGGCTTCTGTGAGCAAAAAAAATCATAACTTGTTATAAATATTGTTATTTAAATGTGTTCCTAGTAAAAGGAAAGATCTGGCCACTAAAGACTTTAAATGACTGAAAACAAAGGAATATAGATATAGATTATCGTTCACTTTACCCCTTTAACACTAACCACTAACAAAATATTCAGGGGATTATTCACAAAAGTGAGAATTCGGCTGTTGAATTCTCAAAAAGCAGATTCCCTTAGCAAATCCGCAACAATTTCTCCATTGTAAAGTCACGACAATTTTTTAAAGTTAAGATTGCTACAATTATCTCATAGTAAAGTCGTGACTGCGACAATATTCTCATTTTAAAGACGCAACTGCGACAGTAGCAGTCTATTGTGACTGTCTTTAGCTGATGAATTCACACCTATACGCAATTCGGACTTTAGTGAATAACCCCCTCAGTCTCTTAGGGCAGTATTTATTTTGATCAACCCATCATTATTGAGCAAAATGGGACAGTCTGGGACTCCATTTCCCAGGATTCAAAGGGTAGAAGTCCCACTTCCTCTGACAGCCTAAAAAGACCAGACTTACATGACAAAAATCAGGTATTTATGAGCTCACAGAAGCCACTGACAAAAATTGCACAAACATGACTGATAGGTAACTCAAAGATATTTTAGAGTAGTGAAAAAACCCACAGGTGTCAGTATCACTTTAACTATCGCTATAAGCATGAATTCTGCACTCTGAAATCTGTATAAGAATGTAAGGCTTTATAAATCACTGTAAATAAAAACAGATTACATTTTAAAGAGACCTGGGACTGTGGACATTTTACCTGAGGTACATGCCCTGGGATTTTTAGCTTATCAATGCCCCTGCCTGATAGATGGTATCAATATCAATGTCCCTGCCTGATAGATGGTATCAATATCAATGTCCCTGCCTGAATGGGGTATGCTTATGTCCCTTCCTATTATATTGATTATGTTTGCTTTGTCCACCTTCGTTAAGTGAGTGATTCATACCCAGCATTCTTAACTCTATACCAGAAATATCCCATAAAGCTTGTGTTTAGAGTCAGTCCTAATCATAAACAACTGAGTTCAATTGTTTGTTTAAAAAGTAAATATATTGAAGACAGGAGCTGAGAAAAAAATGCTCTATAATAAAGGTAGCCTGAGCTGGATAGAGCAGTGTAATGTCCCCTGAACTAAGCTTGGATCCATAGCGGATGCAGTTACCATAGGCAAAGGCTGCAATGGGTGTTTAACAACAGGCAATGAATGCACATACAATACAGGTTTATTATGAAACCACTACCTACAAACCAGTAGAAATTGCAACTCTTTTTTATTTAGAATATTTTCACTACAGTAAGGCAATAAGCAATTTTCATTTTGCTAAAATTAACGATGTAAGCTATAAAATAGCAGTAACATATCAGTTACCACAGCTCGCTTTACTGCATAAACACAGCTTAATTCAGATTGCTTAGATCAGTGCATCAATCTCTACTGATATTTTATCATCTATAAATACATGTATTGGAACATGCTTATTTTCTGCTAAAAACCACTAAAGTACTACTGAGTAGTATTTGCAACACTGAAAACTTAGCCTTTTTTTGAGTGTTATTGCTTCTGTAGGAGTCATGTATAAAATGGAAATGACTGGTATACAGACACTAACCCTGGACTCAGAAATGACAGTACACAGAAGGATATTAGTTTGGGGAAGTCAGGAAGGAGGCTGATAGTGGGAAACCATAGGGAATACTGACACCTAGTGACAGATTGCTATCTTAGATGTGAGTGAGATAACAGACTGGGCACAGAGTGAGACACCTATGGGTATGATTGGAAAATAGATAAGGACCATGAGAGGAAATAAGTAGGGTTCACATACTGTGAAAAGGGTTCATTAAGTGGTTCAATACACAGAGTGCAGCTAGAGGAAGCAGCAGTTCAGTATAGACTGCTAGGCCTCACCTCATGGTGAGAGGCTGTTACTGACAAGTATGATGGAAAGTGAATAGTTCCAGATAATCCCTCATAGCCATCCAGCTCAGGACTTCATATAGGGGAACTTGGAAAAAGACAGTTTTCTAAAGGGAGTTGATTGCAACTGAGAGTAAAGGCAAAATACTACTTCAAGAGAGATAAACTTGGAAGTGTTTCCAGTGATGGAGGACTGACTCCTAACAAGGAGTATCCTGTGAGATGGCTCTGGAAGGATTGGACAAACTAACAATTGGGAGACTGTACCCTGAAGACTCAGGTAAAAGGGGAACTAACACACTCCTGCATCTATCACCACTTGAACACTTAAGTTTGTGCCCATAGTATCTGTTTCTCCTGAATCAGGCAAATACTATGAGATATACTAAACAGAGTTACTAGACTACTGCCTATGCAAGAGAAGGGATCACAGAGTGTAAAGGATGACATGTAAAGAGATGTGCATTAATTGTACATGATCATGGAAGTGTAATGCAAACGGTGATTCCCTGCAACAGTTTAGTACTGCGACATCTCTCTGAATAAAGACTCTTTTATTATAAAGAACTGTTTAACCTGTAAAGTTATTCTAAGCCATAAGTGAAGTTTTGATACATCAGCCCTGTTCAATGATTCTTCTCCAAATGAGGCCCTTTCCTGAGATGGCTTAAGAGTGAATGCTGGGTAATGCACACAGAGGGTTAACACCAGACATTCACAAGAGTACACCGGTTAATGTATGTTACACTTCCAGTCTCTTAACGTGGCAAAAGGAAACTGCTGATTATGTGTATTTAGAACCAAGGATTTATGGTTACTCATTAGACCAGGTTAAAGACTAAGGTCCAGTCTGAGAGTGTTACTGATGTGCAAACTTCAGCAAAGTTCTAACCACTTCTGATAAATTATTTTATGTTTTATCTCTGAAGAGCAGATATCATTATTGCCTTTTAACCATATAATATATTTGTTTCAAAGGAGTTTATGCATGTATCTCTCTAATGTAATGCTCTCAATATTGTGCTGTGACAGCTGTTACTTTTTCTTGCAGTGCAAATACTATGGGGGTAATTCAGGAAAGAGCGAACTTACCTTGCGATGCTTCTCATCAGTTCACTGAGACGGGTACGCGCTCCCTGGTCTCCTGCACGCGGAGATCAGCGAACGCTTTAAAGGTACTTCAGCTCACCTCGCGACCACTCGAGTAGTCGCCGAGCCGAAGTACCTTTAAAGCGTTTGCTGATCTCTGCGTGCAGGAGACCAGGGAGCGCGTACCCATCTCGGCGAATTGATGAGAAGCATTGCAAGGTAACTTCGCTCTTTCCTGAATTACCCCCTATACCTCAGATGTGAATGTAGTTACTGGTAAAGGTCTAGAGGGTTGGCAAATAGATTTGTGCCTCTATCATTGACTAGTACTTGTTTGGTACCTACTCGTAGCAGAAGCACTTTCCTTGTCAGTGACAAGTTTTGTATTACCAATATTACTGAAAATATAAGAGATTAAGGGGCTTATTCATATAACTGTGAATTTGATTGGACATCAGCGAGCACATTAAAGGGATTCCAGTCTCGGCAAGGCAACTCTTTTGCTCTCACCGAGACTGGAATCCCTTTAATGCGCTCGCTGATGTCCGCGTGCAGGAAATCAGCGAGCGCAGATCAGTCAGTCTGAAGTGAAGCGAACACTCCGCACCTCTCTTCGGACTATGGTGAATTTGGCTCTAAGGCCCTTAGGCAAAATGCCAGGAAAATAATACTAATATTTTTTTTCTCCCAACATGTACCCTTTTAGAATATTTTCCTGGCATTTTGACTGAGGGACTTAATATGAGTGTGGAAATTTAAAAGCTCTTTTGTGTTTACCCTTTAAACACATCATTTTTTTTGTTATTAGTAATTTCTTTTTTCTGCACCCCATCTAATTGTGCGATGTCTCATGTGATATTGGCTCAGTGCCACTCTTCTTGCTTATTGTTCACATCACCCAGTACTGTTCAACTGACTTCATCTTATTATGCATTAATAATGTTCAATGCCATTTGCTTTTTACCAAGGGATTAAGGAATAGCAAATCTGTGATTGTCAGATTGAAGGGATGTGAATTCCTTATGACTGGCAAATATATACTTTGAAGAATAACTCCATGGGGGTAATTCAGGAAAGATCGAAGTACCCTTGTGAAGCTTATCATCACTTTGCCGAGTCGGGCACGTGCTCACTGGTCTCCTGCACTTGGAGATCAGCGAACGCTTTAAAGGTACTTCGGCGATTCGGGTACCACTCAATGCGCCTCACCAAGTCGAAGTACCTTTAAAGCATTAGCTGATCTCCGAGTGCAGGAGACCAGTGAGCACGCACCCGACTCGGCAAAGTGATGAGAAGTTTCGCAGGGGTACTTCGATCTTCCCTGAATTACCCCCCCATATATTTACAAAATGTTTATTTCATTAGTACAACATAAATTAGTATTAGCTTTGAGGTGACAAGTGCACTTTAAATAATACATATCTCAACACTCTGAAACATTTAGACATGGAATTACATTTCTTACCACAAAGCTGTGGAAAACACGGTGCCATCATTCTCCTCAGTCCATTCTTCTGTTTACTTAGAGAAAGTACCAGGTTTCCAAGTTAGGAAAATAACAATTTCACTGCCCTGGTCATTGGCAAGTGGTTGGTCTAAATTGTTCTTTAAATAACCAGCCACAAGTGAGGACCCTCATGCGTTTTGTCTATGTGTAGCTGTTGTATCTGATTCCTGCAATAAATAGCAGAATGGTTACATAATATTAAAACATGTGGTGAATATGTATCAAAAGAAAAAAATGTCCTATTGCATCATCCTCAGTTCCACACAGGGCTTTGTCTTCTTCTCTCTTACTTCCTATAGATACCAATAAAATGATTGTATGTGTCTCTGTCTGTTAATAACACTTCATTGAGTATTTTTACATATATCAGCACATCCGCATTTGGAAAGCATTATTCAGATAATATCTTCTGATGTTTCATGTAATTTAGCTGTCTCTCCAGTGTAATGTCTTTGTATAAACATTCCTTTAAAAGGCTAAGAAAACTCAAAACAAACAGTTCCAATTTTAGTAAAAATTCAGTTTTTCCAGAAGGGAAAAGATATGGAAGATGTGCATTTGCTTGACGAGTAAAGCAATGGTATTCCATCAAACATTTTGTGAGTTTTTGCATTTGGCCACTAGGGGACGGTGTTTCTTTACAGTCTATAGGAGTAATAGTCATTTTATTTACATTTTACAAGGAGAAATCTCTTTGTTCAGAATAACCTTTATTTTTTGCTAACCATTTTGTATACAGGAAAACAAAGTAACATTAAACCATATTTTATAAATATGGTATGTTTTCTCTTTACTTCTTTCCAGGGCTTTTTTTGTGATGGTACGCGCCGGTACGGCGTACCGGAAAATATCTGACAGTCTTTAATTAATTAATGCTGGGGTTACAAAGAAATGCATTAGGAATAATGAGAAATTAATTAGTGTGTACCGGAAAATATTTTTTTTACAAAAAAAGCACTGCTTCTTTCATTTATTTTTATTTTCTTTTTAACATTTCTCATAGCCATAGTGTGTCTTCTCATCTCTTTACACAGTTCAATTTAAATCATCTAATGTTTTCTTGTTTTAGCTTATGAAACTTACACCAGCATGCAGAGAGGTTGTCAATTTCCCATTAAGAACCTCCCTGTCAATCACTAATGAGATAATTTGCCCTTATTTGTGGGAAGACCGTCCTCAACATAGGCGTGCGCAAAGGGTGTACCTGTGCACACCCCAATGGCAGCACGCAGGATGATACACCATGTATAAAAATGCCTGTGTGAACCTAGCCTTAAGATCTTTTTTATTTAGGAGCACACCCTAATGAAATGGCTTGCGCATACTCATGGTCCTCAGCCTCCTAAGCTGAGTGGTTTGTGAGGTAACACTAGCACTGCTGGGAACAAATAAATCAGTTCAGAGATATCACCTAATGTAGAGTGTGAGAATTGAGATTCATTTTATGTTTCACTTGGGGGTTTCCTGTAGACCAGGAGTCACCAACTAAAATTAACCGAGGTCCAAATTTAAAAATTTACCAG
>WMED01026637.1:0-10776 GCA_019650415.1 Pipa parva | reverse complement strand
AGTGGTGGAACTTGCACTATTGGTGACTGACTAAATACTTTTTTTCCCCACTGTATCGTACTGGAGGATTTTCATTTTGCAATTTGTGTTAAAGCCAATTCTATTTGGTCAACAATAGCTGTGCACTAAAGATTCCACTACCATTTAAAGGAACACTGCGGCCAAAATTGAAAAAAATGCATGTGTTAGTAAATATGAATTTCTAACTTTTATTAAATGCATTTTATTTTCAATTTTGCCGCTAAGGACAAAATAACTTACCTGTTTAGAAGCACTTCCTTGTTTAGGATTCCATCTTCATCTGTGCCGCCGACTCTAAGGTGTCCTGGAGCTGTAAATCTTCACAGACGCGATCCTCTGCTTTCACTGTGCAGCCCCGGTGCCGGCTTCTCCTAATAGTCACATGGGAGAGCGCCGCATCATCAACCTGTCTTTCCTTGATGATGCGGCGCTCTCCCATGTGACTATTAGAAGCAGGCACCGGGGCTGCACAGTGAAAGCAGAGGATCGCAGCTGTGAAGATTTACAGCTCCAGGACACCTTAGAGTCAGCGGCACATATGAAGACCCTTTCTTTCTCACTCCACTGCTAACACCCTCATGCATGCTCTTGTCCTATCCCGCTTGACTATGTTCTTCTATCTGGCCTTCCAGCTTCTCACCTCTCTCCACTCCAGTCTATTCTAAATTTTGCTGCCAGATTTCTCTCCCTCTCAACCCAGGACAGGCAGACTTTCTCCCAATGTCTCTCTATCCTTGGTTCCCCGTAAGCAAACAAATCATTTACAGTGTTCTTCTTCTGAAATTTAAGGCACTTCACTCCGCTACTTCTCCCTACATTTCCTCACTGGTCTCCCGGTACATTTCTCTATGTCAACTGCGCTCCTCCCAAAGCAGCCAGCTTTGCATGACACACACCAATACTGCTCTTTCTCGTCTTAAACCCTATTCTCTCTCTTCCCCCCACATCTGGAATTCTATACCCCTTTATCTTCACCAGGAACATTCCCTCTGCACTTTTAAAGCCAAACTGAAGTTCTTCCTTATGGAGCACCAGCACTGATTTTTATGCATATATTTTCTCCTTAATTAGTTATTTATGCTTAGTATTTGTATTTGTTGACCAGTGTTTCAACATACTGTTACAGGTTTTATTACCCCTCTATCTGTGCATGTAAGTCTTCCTCCCATTTAGCTTGTAAGCTCTATGGGGCAGGGACCTCCATCCTCTTGTATCAGACAGCCTAGCACTAAGTGTTGTATCCCTGTGATATTATACTTGTTTTATATAATGCACTTTTCTCATGTCTGTTTTATATTTGTATTGCTGAATTGTACAGTGCTGCATAAATTTGTGGTGCTTTATAAATAAAATTATACATACATAGAAACTGTTAAGTAATGTGAGGGTTCTTTTCAGATACAAAGGATCAGATATCTACCCTTTAGATCAGTTGCATTGATCCTTCATAAATCTCACCTGCTAGATATGCAGGTGATGTGGTTGAGATTTATGAAGGATTAATGAAATCCCATTAGATTTTTTAATCTGAATCAGCAGTGGCAAACCTCTGGCACACGTGCCAGAGAGAGTATTCAGAGCCTTCTCTGTGGGCATGCATGCCTTTGTCACCGCTGGTCTGACAGCTATCCCAGCTAGAGAGCGCTCCGTTAGTATAGGCTGTGGACCCAACCTGATAGCTTTCAGCTGCTGGAGTTGTGGCTAGATGTCTGCTCTGACACAGGCATGATGTCGTCACTTATCAGTGCCTGCACTACAGAGCAAAGCGCTGATGAGTGACGTCATCAATCGGCACTGAAAAGGTTTGCCACTGCTGATCTAGATTGTCGCTACTATGATGAATAGTAGGTATTATAAAGTTGCTATGCTATGATTATTATAATAGTAGGTATTATAAAGTTGGAAAATGCTATGGTTATTTTCTGTTTGCAAAGACAACGGAAGGGAATGGAAAATTTATGATCTCTAAATAGGAGGAGAGTTTAAATCACTTTTATTAAATATGTATATTTTAATTTAGTCCATAATTTAGTGTGTTAACTTTTGGTTAAGCTTTATTTGATCAAAGGACTGTGTGATTATTAAACAATATTTCTTAGGTTCTGCATTTGCAGCTGCTTACCTAGGTGTAATCAACACCCCAAGGAGAATTAGGGGTACTTTTAACAGTGACATTTGTTATTTCACTTTGCATGAATGAATGGGTCACACAGGTAAAGTACATCTATTCACTGCATAATTTAACAGGTGGATATTTGCACATGGGGGCATGTCCAGTTAGTAGGTGTGGCCTAAGGCACCAAGCCTTTTATACCTATGATCTTGCGTGATATAAATCCAGCACTGCATATAATATACATAATATAATACATTGGATGTGGTACATTTTTTATTTTTTTTAAATGCAATTTCACATTCCCTAAAGATGTTTTTAATGCTGCTGGCATGCATCCAGATGTCAGAAGGGGCGTGATACAGGTCTTTGTGTTGTGTTTGGAAGTATTAATAAATTAGGTAATGCTCTGTGTAAATGCACCAGAGAGAAATATGTTACTTTAAGCCCCTGTGCCTTTTGGAGTTTCTTTTGTAAAATGCACCCTGGCCCAAGGCCTGTGCCTCTGTCTGTAAGGAGCACCCTGGCCCAAGGCCTATGCCAGGGGTCGCAAACTTTTTTCAGGAGGGAGCCATTTCACTCCCTCCTCCGGCGGCGATAACCATCTTCTGAGCCGCCGGAGGAGGGAGGCGTGCCCTCTCCCGACCCCATGACCACCGACAGCCAATCAGAAGAGCCGTCGGCTGTCGTGGGCGGGGCTTCGGCAGTGCAGCCCGAGCCACAACAAGGCGGCTAAAGAGCCGCATGTGGCTCGCGAGCCGCACTTTGCCGACCACTGGCCTATGCCTCTGTCAGTAAGGAGCACCCTGGCCCAAGGCCTGTGCTCCTGGGTGTGTTTTTCAATGGGTTGCAGCCTAGCCCAAGGCGTGTGCTCCTGGGTGTGCTTTTCAGTAGGGTGCAGCCTAGCCCAAGGCGTGTGCTCCTGGGTGTGCTTTTCAGTAGGGTGCAGCCTAGTCCTAGGCCTGTGCTCCTGAGTGTGCTTTTCAGTAGGGTGCAGCCTAGTCCTAATCCTGTGCTCCTGGGTGTGCTTTTCAGTAGGGTGCAGCCTAGCCCAAGGCCTGTGCTCCTGGGTGTGCTTTTCAGTAGGGTGCAGCCTAGCCCAAGGCCTGTGCTCCTTGGTATGCTTTTTAGTAGGGTGCAGCCTAGCCCAAGGCCTGTGCTCCTGGGTATGCTTTTCAGTAAGGTGCAGCCTAATCCAAGGCTTGTATCTCTTTCAGTAGTTTGTGTTAATGGCTACACTGCATTAGTTTGTAGGTGATAAAATAAGCATGCACTTCTGCACTGTAATTATGAGTATGACACAATTAATGGAAAGGTTTTTATTTTGATTTACATTGACAGGTACAAATAAATAACTATCTGTGCTGTTTCTAGGTAAAGCCTTTTAAGTCAATGTTAATTGTTAAAGAGGGCAAAAGAAATGAAATGTATACCATGGCTCCTCCTAAAAATGGCTATAAGCTAGAATATTTCCTTATTTCTCATCTCCTGGCTCTGCAAGCAGGGAATAGGGCTTTTAAAGAAAGCATTTCTGAATATGTTCTAAAACATTTTGCTCCACAGGCAACAAAAAGTTTTGTTTTAATTAAGCCAGACCTGCTAACAAGCAATTTCACCATAGCAGGGAAGGTTTATATAGGTTTACTATGGTCATAGTAATGTTGGCCTCAGATACTGGATTTAGACAAAAACAGAATGAGTGTGGCTTGGTGCTGTATTCAAGAAACCTTTAATTTTAATATCACTTGCTCAAGAAGAGTGGAGATTGCTTAGAGGAGTATTTCAATAAAGGAAGCTTTTTTGTGTTGCTTAAATCTGCTTTTAATCTGTAAACCCAAAATGGCTGATAAAAGAAAGCTTAGCTTGCACTCTGCCACACATTAACTGTACATACAGTGAAACATCAGAGAAATGGCAACTTTGACACTGTTTTTTTAAAATTTTCCATTAGTTTTTTTCATGCAGTGACTTGCATTTTAAGCAACTTGTGAGACTAGAGCAATACAATAAACCTATGCTACAGCACACAGAGTTGGAACAGACTGATGTGTAACACATTCAATGTTAAACATATGTTTAGTCAAGTAAATACATGACAGGGACAGACCAAGCTCATATCAGTAGGATCCAAGCTTAGAAGAGACAGTTGGGCAGTAGTTAGACTTATCAGTATAAATGTATAAGCTACTGGTGGATAACTAACTGATCATCAACAAGACACAATGGATAGAGGGACAGGGTAATATCAGTGGCACAAAGTAAATAGTAAAACCAGCTGGGAAATATCAGTATAGAATTAATAATAGAGAGAGAACAGCCTTTGTATCAGGAAGACAAAGTGAAGAAAGAGTCAAGAGGTGAGAGTAGATATTGTGTAGTGAGGTTCCAGAAGAGCCAATTGGAGAGAGCAGGAACCATGTAGAGAGATACAAGGGGACACAGCTGAGCACCAAAAAGGTAGGAGAGTGTGGATGCCAGGTAGAGAACTATATGGTGAGTGTGATAGAAAATACTGGCTAGAGCCTTCTGGGAAGAACAAGTAGATACTATTTTAAGTAGTAGATGGGGATATAGCTGGACATAAATAAAACAGGTGAGAGTAGGAACTGGAGCTACCGGGGAAACAACTGAACCCCAATAAGTCAGGGTAGAATAAATAGCTGGTACAGAAGTGATAGGAAAAGCAAATAGTCACCATTACTGGAGATACAGGAGAGAGTACAATTAAACCCAGTTGGCCACCAATACAACAGAAGAGAGAACAGTATTATGGAGGTAGAAATGTGTGACAGAGCAAGTGCTTAACATCTAGACCACAGTGTTGCTTGTTCATATTCCAAACATGTACCAACATTGATGCACTTTTACTGAAATCCTTCCTAATGGGCCCAACTTGTTCTTTGCAGTCCAGTTTCTGGTCTACATAGAGTCTCCATACAACCTACTTATGTTAATGCTGTAAGATTTTCTCACTACTCCATTCACAGGCAATAATTCAAGTTCAAGCAGACATTTTCTTGCTGGGGATTACTTTGGAACCAGGCCTCTGGACTGAGGAAAGAGCAGCGATCCAGCAGAACTTGCATTAGAGCCAGTCCTCTTGCTGCTTTTAGGCCTAGAATAATAACACAAGTAAGTAATTATGGGAGGTAGATTGTTCATATGTCACATATAACACCAATTAATACACTATTAGGTACACAGTGGGATACTGGAATTGTGCAAAGAATATTTATTTAAATATTTTTCATAATCCCACCAAAACATGATTTCCTGCAGAATAACACCACATACTATTAGTATACATTTACAATTGTGTATCAATGGAATGTGTTAAAGTGCACCCGTCAGCTCAGGATTATTACAGTTTTATAAAGTACGTGACTTTATAATGTAAATCAAGTAATTAGGAACAAAAAAAAGTTTGCATATTGAAAATACACTTACTTGAATTTTGTTCCAATTTGAAAGCATGGAAGCTGACATTTTCTGCCTGATCTGTCACTCAAACACTACAGAAACGCCCCCTAACAAGCAGGCTCTCCTCCCCTCTCCAAATCTCATGTGCACGTGCACTAGCATTATCAGGTTACACAGAATCATCCACTACACTGTGCACCATCCCCACACTCTGTGCATCATCCCCACACTCTGTGCACCCCCCACACTTTTTTTTTTAGGCTGGGCACGCTCAAAGCATATGTGCTTTGAGTCTCCCCAGCCACTAACATTGACATCTTCCCCTGTAACTGACTGGGGAAGCTGTCACCGTTACTTGTTGGATAGACTCAAAGCACATATGCTTTAAGTTCCCTAGTGAACAATCGCGGTCACGTGATGTGCATCACGTGTGCGCAATCACATGATCGCATCATAAAGCCGGCTTACTTGTCAAACAAGTAAGTCATAGTACAGCCTCTCAGCCCGACTCAAGTCGGGCTGAGAGGCAGATTCACCGTGGGATACCTTTTAAAAGGTAAGTATTTTTTAATAGATTTAAATGACAAAGTTGTTTAGTCTAGCATGTCATGCTAGACTAAACAATGACATTTTCACGTGACTGGTGCACTTTAAGTTCTAACTGCTACACTATCTTTATTGTAACAGCAGGAGTCAGGATATATTAGGAATTACTGAATCAGAGAAAAAAAACTCATCATATGTATGTACGTATATTTTTATTTATAAAGCGCCACAAGGTTATGCAGCGCTGTACAATACAATCCAGTAATAATACAGACAAAGGTAAAGTGCGGAACAAAGAACAAGTGAAGTAAAATACAAGCATATAATCAAGAAAATACATCACTCTAAGTGCCAGGTCATGAGTGAAACAAGAGGATGGAGGGCCATGCCCTATAGAGCAGCGGTTCTCAACCTGTGGGTCGCGAGGCTGTCCCACGGGGGTCGAGAACCACTCCAACACCCAGATGTGCCCGCAGGAACCCTTCTTATAAGGGTTCCTGTGGGGTGACGTTGGCCGCAAATGTCACCACGTGACGTTGGCCGCAAACGTCACCACGTGACGTGATGACGTTTCGGCTGAACGTCACCACGTGACGCGCGTACGTGATGACGTTTCGGCCGAACGTCACCACGTGACACGCGTACGAGATGACGTTCGGCCGAAACTTCATCACGCGTGGCGGTGACGTCAGCGCCCGGGGTTGCCGGCAGGTAAAGGTTGAGAACCACTGCTATAGAGCTTACAATCTAAGTAGGAGGAAGACTTACATAAACATATAGGAGGGGGAACAAGTGCAGTAGGATAAAGTGACAGTTCATTTGGCTATTGGTGCCAATTAAATATGAAAATAAATATAGATTTTGAATATAATTGCATAAATATTAATGTAGATATGAAAACAAGTGCTAGCGCTCCAAGAGGTAAGATTTTACTTTAGATATGAAAAAGGCTAAAGGTCAGATGTGACCCTTCCAACATTCACTAAACTAACTAATTTAACTATATTCAATTAACTAAATTCACATGTGCACAACATTAGCTAAATAGGATCTGCACAAGATGTGAAGGTCTAATAGATCATTGTCTCAGCATGTATTAAATTGTGAACTATATTGTTTCCTCTTTAAAAAAATCAAATGAGATTAGTAGAAGCTATGTAAATATATTCAAACAGTTCAATATAAATGAGCACATTATGCAAACCAGCAAACAACATGCACCACTGCACAATTTTTTTTTTTTTAATTCTGAAAAAATGAAACAGATTTTCAAGATGAAGTTTAAGTAATGGACAATTCTAATTTTAAGCCAAATTTCCTGAACAGCAACTACCTGCAGTGGGTTACCACAATTTAGCCAGTAGTCACAGGTTAATGCTCTGACCTGCCAGTTATTCCTACACAGTCCTTGTGCAACGGTTTCTTTGAAGTGACTTGGGAAAACCCAGCTTGAGGGTATGAAAGGATGCAGTCAGTAATGCGCTACATTGTCATTATGTCTCTTAACTTGATGATTACTGATTCTGTTTTCCATAGAACATCACTGGATCACTGGAGCAGCATATAGTTTCATGTAGGTATAGTTTTTCTACAATTCCTAACTTATAACTTCTCCCAAAGTGAAAATAATTGCAAATATAATGTATTGTTAAAGAATAAATAAGGCTTATTATACCTAGATTCTTAATACTACTAGATAATTCCACTTACTGCTCTAGCACAGACTCCTAATTCAGGATAAAGCTGTTCTTCACGGTCCTCTTCACCATCACTGTTTATTGCTTCTGCGCATGCACAGAAGCAGTTTGAGCATGCAGAAGAAACAAAGTCAGTGATGAGTGATGTCGCAATCGAGCCTCAGTTTTATCCTTTCCGGTTAGGTTCCTAAATCAGCTATAACCAAAGTATTGATTATTTGAAGTATTACAGGCCTGGAGGATTCTTATCTTAAAAATAACACACCACACGGAGTCTGTTACATATGATAAGCTTCCTAAATTTATTGGTTACATGTAAGCAGGAAGTAAAGAGAATTGCAGCGCTGGAACAGAAATAAAGATCAGCAGTAGTCAGGCACTAAAGCGAAGTTGGTGATCAGCAAGTGTAATTTATAGTAGTATTAAGAATCTACCGAAGATATAACAAGCCTTATTTCTCCATTTTACCCTTTTTACAATGTTGGCAAAGTAGTGTATAACAGCAATAAATATGGGGTTGACCATTTGTTCCAATTATATTCTCAATCTACTGTACACCTCTGACCTTGATGGATTAATCAGTAGTTCTGTACTTCAACTCTTGCCTTCTTTCCTACTTAATATCACTAACTGCCCAACATCTGCGCTCTCCTTCATGTCCTCACACTTTTTAAAATGTAATCTCTCAAACACTGAACTTCTAAGTCTTCCCACCATCCTTTATTCTCCTTCTACCTTAGAAAATAATATAATTCTACCTAAGGCTAAGTTCACACTAGTGTATTGTAAGCAGCATATTTAAAAAAAAAAAATTCTCTGGTGAAAATACGGTGAGAAAAAATGCCAGAGAAAACTCGTGAAGAATGCTAATGGAAGAAAAGTTCCATTGAGAGCGTATTACGCTAGAACACTGCCTGTGGTATTTCTTTGAGCGCACAGAACACAGCGCATTTTATGTGACTAGATTATTTCAATAGGAATTTAACAGTTGCAATCACGCAGTGTAAAAATGCGCTGCGTTTTCACACTGACAGTTCATTTTGTAATAGTAAAAAAGGCAGGGAAAAAACACCTATGAAAATTCACCTATAAAGAAAATCCTTTTCATATCAGGTATGGATGCAACTGAATCCAACTGAAAGTAGGATAGATTAGAGGTCATTTTTCTGTATTTTCCTTTCAGTAGCTGGTAATCGAATATCGACAATACAGAATAGTGTCCTCTAATGTATTTAAGGATTCAATTATAGGACACATAGGACCCAGATGAAGCTCATTGTGGGTTGAACGAAACGTGTGTAGGTGAATGTGTGTGGACCCTACCTGCTGATACTTTGTACTATCTGAGCAACCGCAGAGGGGATTTGCTGTTTGCATCTGATAACACTTGGCAGAAACTTTGCCGAAGGCTTCAAGGTACTGGGCTAAGAAGAATTTGTACCTCTGCTATCTACTATTTTCTTGGAAGAAGTAATTTACAGCACGGCTATCAACATTCAGCTATGATATTTTAATCCAAGTGCTGTAGTGTGAGATAATTGTTCACCCCTGTAGCCCTGAAAATACCGAAGCTGTGATAAGCAATGCCCTGGAATTAATATGACCCCACATGGATACTTGGAGCTCAGCTAATGCGGGATTTGGAGTGCAAAGTTAACATGTGCAATTGTTTTGAGCTACGTGGTGTTTTGCAGTACTTATTTTCAGTCGCGGATGCTTTGTTTCTATCACATGGAACAGTTTGTTGTAACTGCCAGAAAACATGAATGAACTAAGTTTAAGGATCCTGACAAGTAATCTTTAAAGATTGGTATTCACAATTATTAAATGTTGCCTATGTAGGAACATATTTGTGGATATTATAATTTGAGTTAACTACAGTGATCATAACAGAGATTGTATTTATGCAGCTTTCTTATACTGTGTGGATCCTGATAATGTATAATTCCAGTCTTTAACAATTATTTCTCTGTGGATACTTTATTTCTATTACATCTGAGCAGTTAATTGTAACTGGCAGGAAATATGTATAGATTAAGCGTTAGTATCCTAATAATAACTCTTTAATATTGTACAGCCATTAATGATGGTCTTTTACGGAGGAACACATTTGTAGGTTTATAAATTATTTTACTACAGGTGTGTTCTGTTATTACATGTGCTTATTGAATTTGTATAGTACTTATATATGCATAGCACTTTGTTTTGATATTTTCATTTGCAGGGGTAGGGGCTGAGGGGTATTATATCTATTATATCTGTTGTTTGTTTTGTTTATTCTGTGATGTATTAATTGATTGCACTGACTATATGTGTTATAATAAATGATTTAATTATAATATACAGTATGTTTGCAGTTGATTTGCTGGCATACTCACACCACTATATATTTAAAAATAAGGGAGTGGTAATACTATTTGACCTTAAAAAAGTGGGATTACTAAGAGTGCAGTATTTTTAGCTCTTATGTCTTGTTTTCTTCAAGCATTTTATATTTTAGAATTTCATAGTCTAAATTGGGGGGTTGCAGAATGTTTTCTGCAATATATAAATGAAAATGATCTTGGCCTCAGGTTCACATTGGAACACAATAAATGGTCGGTTAACTATCTAGATTTGACATTGAAAGCTGATGTCTTTTCATCTAAGATAGTCACAAATATCTATAGGAAGCCTACTTCCACTAACTCACTGCTTATGACATCAAGTTGTCATCCCCTTCATGTTTTTAAATCAGTACCAGTGAGCCAGTTCCTTCGTCTGAGAAGGAACTGCTCTACGGATGAAATTGATAAAGAGAAAGCAATCGATCTTACAAATAGGTTTCTTAACAGGGGGTATCCATATGACCGAATTGAAGATGCTTACAGAAAAGCGCTGAGCAAATCACGCAAATTGCTACTTTATAAGCCTACGAAAGCTTCATCTGTATCAAATAATAGAATAGAGACCAATGCTATTAAGACCAATAACAGACAG
>WMED01026636.1:0-10776 GCA_019650415.1 Pipa parva | reverse complement strand
AAGATGACAGAAACACAATGTATAAAAGGTACTTTAAAAAAAAAAAAATACACAGATATTTGCAAAAATGTTTATTTCATTAGTTCAATTTAAATTAGTATTAGAGTTTTGAAGTGACAGGTGCACTTTAACCTGGCACATATCGCTTACAATAATGTATCCCCTAACAAGAAAAAAAATGTGTGTCTTCAAATGAATATGGTTTAGTAAATTAGGTAGAAAAGGAAACAAAGTTAATTTTAGATTAATAAATGTTACGGCGGCTTCTGTAAACGCAAGTTGGATTCATTTCTCCCCTCCACAATCGTACAGCCTTTTAGAATACAGCAGTACTATTAATAAGATTGCCAGGAAAACCTTATTAAAGTAAACATAGTAAACAATATTCCTGCTACAGGGCTGATAAACTGCAGTGCATGCTGTGGGCTTTAAAGGGACAGTATTCCCTAATCTAACATTTTGTAATAACACAGTCATAAATATCACTGTGCTACTGATCCTATATGCGCAGCTTACATGTATGTAATATATGTATGTATGATGTATGTAATATATGTATGTATGATGTATGTAATATATGTATGTATGATGTATGTAATATATGTATGTATGATGTAACATTTACTGTAAAGAACAGATAAAAATGTTCTTGGATTCAGTCATTCATCTCCCTACATCAACCCTTCCCATTATCATTATTATGGGTGGCAGTGATGAATTGAGACAGTCCAGTAATAAAGCTGCATGGCGATCCCGACACGTGGATACTTTACCTACTACATAAGGAAGAGGCGTTGGAAACCCAGAACCCTGGGAGGAAGGTTTTAGAGAAAGATCTGGCGAACCTGCGACAATAAACGATTTTTATTACTTAGAAATTACCTGTTTTGTTTTTTTTTCCCGCTCGTCCGCGGTAAACAATGTCTCCCTGTACCCCACTCTCTGTCCCACACTCGCTAGCTTCTCTTTAACTGCGCAAACTTCCGGTTTCCGGTCAACATCCAATGAGATGAGAGGAAACACGGACGTACCCGCCCACTGACGTGATTGGCTTAGGGTTGTTTACTGCTAGCTCTCTTATTGGCAGACGCGCCAATCATTATTTCACCGACTGAAAACGCGATTGGTTGAGGCTTAGGAGGTAACAATGACGACTATTGTCTTGCTGTATGCTGCATCAGCAATTGCAATGGTTGCTAAGGGAGGCCTGACGTAGGAGGGGAAGCAATCCTTTCAGCCAATTAGAATAGGCCATGACGGGTCACTTTTGTTTACTTTGGGAGTGAACAAGGTTCATTTTATAAAACTTCTGTGAAGGTGATAATAAAATGGAAATGGAGTCTAAATCATGAATAACAATACAATGTGTAGGGCTCAGACACGTGGCCCTGTGGGATGCATTGCCCAGTATTGCTTGCTGGAATTCAGGGGTCTCAGACAAATGGCCCTGTGGGAAGCATTGCCCAGTATTGCTTGCTGGAATTCAGGGGTCTCAGACACGTGGCCCTGTGGGATGCATTGCCCAGTATTGCTTGCTGGGATTCAGGGGTCTCAGACACGTGGCCCTGTGGGAAGCATTGCCCAGTATTGCTTGCTGGGATTCAGGGGTCTCAGACACGTGGCCCTGTGGGATGCATTGCCGAGTATTGCTTGCTGGAATTCAGGGGTCTCAGACACGTGGCCCTGTGGGATGCATTGCCCAGTATTGCTTGCTGGAATTCAGGGGTCTCAGACATGTGGCCCTGTGGGAAGCATTGCCCAGTAAGGCAGTCACCTACTACCTGTGGGGGTGCTGAACTTCCAGAGAAATCATTGGAACAACAGAGACCAGGCTGAGGGTGGAGTGTGCCCACCAGTGGTGTAGGGTGAGCCCCCCCCCCAACGCTATCCGCAATGGTGAGGGGAGTAGGAGTGCTGGAGCTCATTGTCCCCCAAAACCACTTCCTTACCTTTGTACCTTTTGTGCGCAAGCTGGTGGCAGCACAAGAAAAATGTAGTAGGGGAGGTGGAGGGCACTGGATTTGAAAAGAATGTGGGTCGTCATTTGGAAATTTTTATTTTGTGTCCCCTGTTCACTCGGCTGAGTTTGAGACCCCCGAATTAACCTAATATTGCTCCCCCATGAGCGATGGTTGTCCAGGTTTGCAGCGTAAAGTGCCACCATTTATTTTAAGGGGACTGTTGTATTGTTTTCTCCCTCCAACCTCTAGTGTCCTGGGCACAGAAAACATTTTATTCAGTAGCAGACATCAGGCCTCTGTGTAGAATTGGCTCCTAGGCTGCCTCCCTCCTGCAATGCTGCCCCCTCCTGCACTGGGCACTAATGCTGTTTGACTGCAGTCTTCATTGGCAGAGTGGTCAGGCCCCCTTGAGGATCAGGCCTGGTTGTATATATGACCTCTGTGATCCCTATAGTTACGCCCTGATCTATCACTGATGTATCTTTTTGCAAGATATAATCACAGCATCTACCTAAAGACTGATCAGCTTGTTTTGCGGCTCCATGATCTCTCTACTGTGCATCAATGCGACAATTCACAGCTACCTGTAACAGTGGCGACAGGAATTTTATTGAACATACCTCAAGCCCAGGAAGCAGCTTGAAATATAGACTGTAATGCCAGGGTAATTTTAACAATTACATCAGAGATTTTACTAAATAAACTCAGTAAGTTGCCACAAAGCACAAGTATGGAATTTAGGGGGTATTTAGCAGGGAAACACAAAAACATGACTATTTACCCTATAAATCAGTTATGGATGGGAAGTTAAATGAAAACTCCATGAATCTTATGACAATTTCAGACACTTGGGGATTGCTAAGAGAGTTGTTATCCAACAGTACCCCTTGAGCAACAGATGAAAACTTAATTTAATTTGAAATAATTAAGGTTCACCAGTGAGGCATGAAGCAAATAAATAATGGGTCACCTAAAAATCTTACTCACCTGCTCTTATGTGAGTTCGTTTTACCTCAGGCCTCAGAATGGATATCACTAAATGAAACCACCCACAACCCATCCTTCAGCAAATAATCAACTAATCTTTACAAATGCTAAATCAGTGGAACAATGTTAAGCTCTACATTCTAAAGAAGTAATAGTCCACTACCTAAAAGCTTATTTAAATAAGATCTGTTAGATTCTGTAAGGATTTTCTAACTAATTACTATTACATTACTTCACTAAGTATGAATTTTAGACTTTCTGTTTTGTAACATCCAGATTCTTCTCTCAAGCTTTTTAAATAATGATATTAGACTCCAGTAAAAACTAGTTTTTCCTTTGTGTAAATCTGTGTCAGTTTCCAGCAGTATCAAGCAGTAGATGTGAAAGTGCAGTGTGCAAGTTGAGTCAAGTCTAGTTTCAGGAAAAGAAAAATAAGGATAAGTAAACTGGATTTGTTTGACTTTATCCTATCACTATGTATGTTAATGTGACTCTATACAGATGAATGGGGATGCAAGTAGAGAAATGACGACACCAAAGATGCAGATGTCTACCAGTAAACACTTGCAAACTTAATGCACTAATTTGCCAGTCCCCAGGTGCAATTAACTTGACACCACACTGTTTATTTAACAAACATATGCAGCCATGCCCTTTACTGAGAAGGACGCCTTTCTGTTTACCTGCATTGCTTACAGAATCTTGTAAACTCACTACTCTCCTCTGTGGTTTATATTGCACTGTCTTTCATAGACCGTTTAGATTTTAACAGTCATCAGTTATTTCAGGGTGTTTTATCGCTACAGTCCCCCATACAAAGATTATCTGTTTAAACACCTACATGGCAGAGACCTAGGGATGTTCATCTCTGTATATTTACTACAAGCCCCTGCTGTCATTTAGTAAGAGCAGATGCGGACAATAGCATGAGATGGGTTAATTCACCTACACAAAGCTATTGAGAACTTGCTTATTTGAGTGTTAATGAGTGAGCTGGTAGGGGGAAGGGCAAATAATAAACCTAGGAGGGAAAAGGATCTGGGAACTGTTTGTGATGGGATTCTCTAAAGAGTTTTGGTGGCCATGGGATGATAGGAATGCAGTCTGGTGGGAGATTACAGAACCTGTAGGGATGCAAATTGACCTTAGTAAATTTCACCTTAGTCACAACATGCAGCTGCATTTAATTTTTCTACAATGATAACTGCAAGCGAACTGTATACACAGCTGCATGCAAATTCAAATACATGTAACTATAGACATATGGAAGAATATTGATTTGATCACATTACACCAAAGAAGCAGTTTTCCAGCATCTGCAGCAAGATAGCAGCATCATGAGGTGAGAGCCAGGTTTCTGTTAGTGCTAACAGATGAAGAGAGATGGACAAAAAGAGATCGTGAATTAAATTGGCTTTGTTAATTATAAAGCATACGTTAAGGAGAGAGCAGGAAAATCAAGAGAAAAATTTGGGAGAGTGGGTATTGAGATTAGGTTAGATGGTATCATTGCTTCCGCAAATCCCAAACTAATGTTTAGGTACTGATTTTACTATGACTCATTAATTTAAAGTGCATGCTGGCATTTACAGCAATGGTAAGTATCATACCTGACCTAAAGTAAACTTTGCAAATATAATGACATTAATATGCTGCAGTAAAATATTACATTACCATTAACACAAATTACAGTATGTTCTGTGTTTTCACTAGTGGGCCAGATCCATAAATAGGGCTGGTAGTCAGGGTTACTGATATGGGGGAGCTCAGTCAACCTGCGAGAGTAGGAGCTAAACAGTCAAATGTAGGCTTCAGAGTACTGATCAACAAAAAACAAAATGGCCTTCTGGGTACTGATCAGTGTAACTGAGAAGACTGAAGTGTAACAGTGGTACTTAAAAACAGATTTGGAGCCCTGTTTGTCTGCAGGGTGCCCCATGATTTCTAATAACAGTCATGTCCTTGAACTATACATTCATTCCTCAGTTGGAGTAAACAGCCTTCATTTTCCACTTGGGTGACAGATGTTCTAGCAAAAAAACATCTCCTAGAAATCTACCTAATTTAAAAAATAAATAAACTAATGTAACGAAGTTAATATAATATTATAATTAAGTTGACACAAAAACACAAAAAAATTAATTAACGGTGTTAAGTTTCAAGTTTGGTTTTTATTGCAGATAAACAGATTTATTTGTTAACTTTTTCATCTCTCATTGAGTGAAGATCTGATTAAAACCCAAAGAATCTTCAAATACAAAATTTTAAATAGCGAATAAATCACCTCGACAGACAAAACAAAGCAACAAGCGCACACTCAGGTCTCATTTCTTAAACAAAACATTCAAGTCAATATTTGTTTTTTTGTAGAAAGCAGACTTGTTTACATCATCAGGTTTGATAGCAGCATATAAAAATTAACTAGCTTCTAAGAGGATTCAAATGTAGGGAAAAAAGGGGGTGGGCTTTGTTTAGTACACAAAGACTTCCAGCAAGAATATTTTAGATTTATATTTAAAAAAAAAAAAAAAAAAAAAAAAAAAAAGTCTTTATAAGGGAATTTATAGGGACATTGTCTTTGTCCCGACTCTTTTCCCAGACAGGTGATCCATTGGCTGTAGGCACTTACAACCCAGCACACAGTCACATTGGCAGGTGCAGAGAATGGATTGACCAGTCCAGCTTTCCACTGACCATTCTGATCATTAATACATTTCCATATACCCAAGGCAACGGGAAAAATAAATTTTGCCATGTGCTTGTGTTACCAGATTAAGGCCTTCAGTGCAATATGCAGGAGTGATGCATTTCACGTCTGTATTTGCTGAGAAATGATCATGTCTTTGATGATACAGGAACATTTTTCCTTCATAATATACCACCATAAATATGCACAAACAGAGGATGAGGTATTCAGTTAGAGCTGGAACTCCAAAATCCATGTAGGCAGCAAAAGGATTTGCAGTACATTCTTATTAACATGTTAAAACAAATTTGGGCGTATTAAACCAAAGATTTCGATTTACAAACAACCGAACTTAATTTTACTTATATTATTATTGGATTAAAATTACATTTGATAATGCCCATTCTTTTTTGTAAAACTCAAATTCTGGTCATGGTTCAAAGCCAAACCAGTATCAGTTCACTTCAATTTAAGTCAAGTCAATTTAAAAGGTTCGAGGGTACAAGCTGGTCTGGAAGAGACATTTGCCATCAGACTGTATATAAGTGATTTTCATTTCTTTGGGGGTGATCTCTACATAGGCAAAAGCCCCCATTGTGTCAGGATCACCTTGATAAAAACGCAGGTATCCTTTGGGGACGCTATCTTCATGGGCTAGGGAATTCTCCATAAAGTTTCCTGCCCCACTCAGAATATATCCAATTCCGGCATCATCCTGGAGGTACTGAAGGGAAAAAAAAGAAGAAGAAATGGGTCAATAAATATTACATTAGACATCATCCATGAGAAATAGGTTAAATTTCAGAGGGCAACAAATAATGTTTTCCCTGGTCAAAGCCAGCCACATTGGCTAGTAGCAGTTCTTTAGATTGAGCTAATTATGATGGAACTAAACCATAAATGTATAGTGTAGGGTGGCTAGTGCTTGGATGTTTAAAAAATAATAATATCTATTAGTGTTCATGCCATTTCTATATGTCTACATCCGGGAACCTTCTAGTCTTGACTCTGAACTTCAGGAGTTTGGTTTAAATCTCACGTGTCAGTGGCCAAATTTTTAGGGTCTGGCAGCTCAGGAGAAACATTATTCCCCTTTGACATACAGTTGCTAGGGCTTTGTGGATGTATCTGTTCCACAATATAAGGTCCTTAAACATTCTCCCTAGATCAAACAGAAATATTTTTTAGAACAATTCAATTTCGTAGGTTGCATTAGCCTAGTATTAATGACCAGTAAATGCAGACAGGTAGTTCCATGTAAAATTCTGAACAATTATTTAGCATGCTGTAATATCTGAATCAGGATCAGTTCCCAGGTACTCATTGTGATTATAAGCATATACTGTGTAATACATTTTAGGGGTAGCCTCACAGGATTAGCTTGGCACATATGGGCACTTTTTTTTTCTAATCTTTATTCGGATTAATTGGCTTAAGGGAAAGAGGTGTTGCTTGCTCTTTTCCATGGTTCAATTTGACATCACTTCTGATGATACAGATAAACAAGATGCAACTAAATCATAGTAGCAGAGAGCTTTCCTCCCAGTTTCCCACATCACCATCAAGGCCATTTCTCATCATTTTCTATAAAAACTAGCTTCTATAAAGAACAATATAGCACGGCCATTTCAACAAATTTGTAAACAAAGCTTGTTCCTTTTAAAACAAAGCTAACCAAAAACTTTCCCAGAATCCTTTCCATGAGAAATCTTCCTTGAAAACACCCTTACAAATTCCCACTGGAAGTTACCTGCATGTTGTGTTCATGCCCACACAGATAGGCTGTGACCTTGTACTTCTTAAGCAATGGCTCTATGGTATGAAGCAGGCAGTGAGTTGGCCCGTGTTCGGCCACTGACCACACTGGGTAATGCCCAGCTACCAGTACATATTGTTCCTTGGCGCTCTGAAGTTTCTCTGCTAGCCACTCCAGTTGCTTCTCCGAAACCTTCAAATTTGTGGGACCACGTGGTTGTCCATCATGGAAGTCATCTGAATTGCCACACAGAGTGACTGTGTCCAAGGTCAGAAGCAGCACAGACACATTGGTACCAGGGATGGTAAAGGAAATATCATAATAGTAATCAGGGTAGTTCCTGTGAGATAGAAAGAAAATATTTGACGTTGTTTTCTCCTGGTGATCTTGTTCTTGTTAGTGTGCTGAGATTTTACCTTAACCCCAGCCAGAAAGCTATCAGTAACAGGAAACTATGCCAGGGATTCATGTGGTTTAGGCCAGGTTCACACTAATGTATTTATGCTAGCGAATATACGCGGTGCTTGAAAAAGCGCGTCGAAAATCGCTTTGCCACTTAACGGCCACACTAGCATTGAATGCAAGCGCGTGAACACTTGTTGCTGCGTATTCGACAATGTGAAGAAAGCGGAGGAACCGCGAATGCAGAGGGAGCATTCACACTGCATCGGGTAAGTACAATAGAAAAGCACATCCCTAAGATGCGTCAACCTGAATTTGTGGTGTATTTTCGAGAATCGCTTTTCTAAAAGCGCAGTGCATATATACGCTAATCTGAACCTCGCCTTATATGTCTTGTATTGCATAGAGGCTCTTTAAAGTACGCTCATGACTACACACCCTGCCCTTATTATTGGTTACTGTTAATAGGCAGAGTGGAATATATGAGAATAGAAGGAAAACAAGTCCACAGTACATCAGATTATCTCCTTGTACAATCTGAATAAAACAAAAAATAAAAAACAACTGGATTATGAATTTGTAACAAGGATTAGAAACTCAATGGGAAACATATATATAAACTTCTATAGGATCAGTCAGATGTCTTGTTAGCAGTTATAGGTTCAGTACCCAGCGCCTGTTCTGATCAGTACTTTTTTACCCAATAAGCATGATTCCGTTAAAGGATAAAAAAAAAATCTAAGGTATGGTTGTGTTAAATCCGTGGTGGCAAACCTTTTTGGCACCGAGTGCTGAGAAGGTGACGTCACTCACCAGCGCTGTCCCCCCGAAGTGCCATCATCGCGCTTGCGTCGGGGGAGGGGCGCGCCTGCATCAGGGAAGGAGAGCTTCACAACGAGCGAGCACTCCTTCAGTGTAGGCCGTGAATCCGGCCTGAAGACTGTCAGGTTGGGTCAGCGGCCTGCACTGAAGGGAACTTTGGTGATGGCATGAGTGCCATAGGTTAGCCAACCCTGTGTTAAACAATGTAAATGGTTTGTGAAAGGGCACATTTTACCAGTGTAGCACCTGCAGTATATAATAATAATAAAGTTATGTTCTATACAGCACCATACTACAAAGGGGCCATTAATGCTCAAAAAAAATAAAAACTCCCATTTGGATTGGCATGGCCTAGTTATTCAAATACAGCACTTGTAAAAAAGATGTCATCTTTGAAGTTAAATTCATGAATGTTATTGCTTTTCGTCTGATTTGATCTTTACTGACAGCAGCCATTAGACCTCATCCAGTCTTATTATTTTCTGTGTCGCTTTAGATAATACAAATTCGAGTAGGGGGGCTGAAAGGCCAATTTTTTTCCCCCAAACTAAATAACTTAAATATTTTATAAACACAATGTAGAAATTTAGGAAGCAGAGGGTGAACGTATAATAACTAGAAATGCATCTGAGGCATTTTGTTGTTATGGTTCTTCTAATAGTTATAACGAGCCCGTGTAAAATGGGAACTATGCAGTTATTATTTACAGCGACTTCCTTATATATTGTACTCTGCATGTTTCATGCTTACATCCTCTTTCACAAACCTTATACATTTAAAGAAAAACACAAAAAATATCGCGAGGAATGTTAATATTTTTAATACCAAAAACTGCTTCTAAACTACAATACTGAATATCTTCCATTACCAAAAATTGTGGGAACTGGACTCCATACATATCATTTCCACCCACAGAATTCTTAACCTTTCTCTGTGGTGTAAGTGCAGTCCCATACTTCCATGGAAATCACACAACTCTATACGTTACCATAAGGAATACTTGTGCAAATATGCAGGCCCTTATTCACCAATGTGCGAAGTGAGCCGCAAAGTGTTCGACTCACTTCGCACTTGGTGTTATGCATGCATCAGCATGCGCATTAAAGGGATTCCCCTCCCGGCGAGGAGACTCGAGTGTCCAAAGGGTAAGACACAGGCAAATCTGTTTATTGCAGAAAGAAAGAATGGCATGGCAAAATGTTATAAACAACTGATCAGATCCTCAAGGGAATCTCTAAGGAATCATTAGTGGCAGTACGGTGGCTCAGTGGTTGGCACTGCTGCCTTGCAGCTCTGTGTTCAATTCCACCCTGGACTTCATCTGTATGGAGTTTGTATGTTCTCCTTGTTCCTGCGTGGGTTTCCTTCCACAATCCAAAAACATACATCTGTGTGTGTGACTGAATAGGGAAACTACTGTAGATTGTAAGCTCCATGGGGCAGGGACTGAAGTGAATGATGAATCTCTGTAAAGCACTGCTTAATATAGTAGCGCTATATAAAAAAATGAATAAATACAAAATAAATAACAGAGTAGCTGTAAGCACAGGGTCAGTGTTCACTGAAAACTGGAGAAAGGGGAAAATTTAGACCATATTAGCAAATACAGTATACAAATATTTTCTGTAGGGATTTTGTCTGCAAGCTACTATTAACAATGGGGGGCTTCTATGTGTTACTGTACTAGAACTCCCAGAATCCTCAGTTACATGAGCAGATTAGATGAACTGGACCTTCATAGTTACAAGTAATATATATATATATATATATATATATATATACACACATACACATACACACACAGGGCCGCCGATAGGCCAGTACTACTGGTACTGGCGTCAGGGGCCCGGCCAAATTGACACATGGGGGGGGGCCCGGTTCTGCCCCGCTACCATGTACAGGCCCCCTGGCGCCCATAGCAGTCACTGTGCCCAGTGAGGAGCGCCGAGCACCAGCTCCTCACACAGGATCAGTACTACCCGCTCTCTGGTGCAGGGGGTGGGCGGGGCTATGTCTTGGCCCCACCCCCCGGCACAACTGAAGATATCAAGACACATGGAAAGCAGTCCAAGGATTGGGATAGAGGGGGAGAGGTAAGGAGTGACAGTGGGGCAGATACTGGGGAGGATAGAGGATAGCAGGGGAGACAATTTGGGGCAGAT
>WMED01026634.1:0-10776 GCA_019650415.1 Pipa parva | reverse complement strand
GCTGGAACAGTGTGCTTTACAGCACACTGAGCCAGGCCGTGTAAGAGGTAAGGGGGGGGGATGTTGCAGCTGCCTCTACCGGCCCGGCGCTGGGGGCCGAGTAAATGGCCTCAGGGGGCCGCATCCGGCCCGCGGGCCGTAGTTTGGGGACCCCTGGTCTAGACTTTTATGACTAAATCCTGAAGTTTAGTTTACATAAACCGTACGGCAGTATTTAGGAGGTTATTCACTAAAGTCTGAATTCTTGCGTATAGGTGCGAATTCGCCAGATAAAGACAGACTCAATAGACTGCTACTGTCACGTTGCATCTTTATGAGAATATTGTCATAATCGTGACTTTATTCTGTGAAAATTGTCACAATTTTAACATTAAAAAAATTGTTGCGACTTTACAATGGGGGAAATTGTCGTGGATTTACTATGGGAATCCGCTGTTTGCGAATGCGACAGTCGAATTCGCACCTTACTGAATAACCCGCTTAGTCTTCAGGCCCTTACTTATTGCACTTCTTGTATTTCTTTTTTTACTTTTAATTACGACTTTGATTTTAAATTATTCCATCAGGACATTTGAGTGAAAGTGAATATCTCCTTATTTATAACGCTAATTCTCCCCATCCCTTTGGTTTGTTAGATGAACTAGATAAAGGAAATTCACACCCATTATTATTATTATCATCATTGCTGTGAACCATAAAACTTTGTAAATAACCTTGAACGATGTTAAAAAAAGAAAGTTGAATCTTACATAATCATTTCCATATCCCAATTGTCATCTATATAGAACAGTCAGCATTTTGAGCATCCACTTATTCTAGTATCAGTATGGATAGTTAATGTAATAAGGTATGTTGGAGGAAAAAGGTACTTAGACTAACGTCCTAGTAATGTGTTAATTCTGGGACAATCCAGAACAGTGGTACTACAAGAAAGATTTGGTGGCAAGTTGATAGCAGGCTGACAAGAAGAGACAGAGGAATTTTCAGACAAATGAAACCAAGAATAATGTACTCAGAACTGTAACCTTCAAGAAACCAGTGACAAACTGTCAGGAGCATTTAATAGGGAAGGGGGATAGCTGGAAAAAGCTAGCCTCTGATTGGTTGCTATAGGCTACTACACATCTATAAAGTTTGTTCCTGTTCATGAATTCCAAAGTATGCATTTGTCCCATTACACAGTTTTAAATTTTACTTCTCAAATTTCTAGAAATTAGAAGGGGAGTCATAAATTACGGAAGCAGAGACTCATCTAGATGTAATCGTGCATTGACATTTTGAAACCTGGCAATGCTTTTTTTGACTAGAAAGCTATGTTGCTTAACCAAAAACAGTATAACAGGAAGGGAAGTCCTGTGTTACCCTACGACTAAGAGAAACAGATTTAACGGTAATTATAAATCTTTTCTCTTACATCGTGGGGGACACAAAAATATCCCTAGAGCGTGGGTCCACATGAAAACAGACTAGGTCTGAACCACGGACTGAATAACTTTGTGTCCAAAGGCTGCTTCCACGGATCAAAGGTGTGAATCTTGTAGAATTTTGCAAAGGTATGCAAGGACGACCAGATCCTTGCATTAAACCTCACTAAAATTGTCTTGTCCTGAGACCCTTCCTGAGCAGAGGACACAGAAAAAACTGAATTGGGAAGGGGAAGAGGCAGGGATAAAAGGGAAGTGGGAGGATCTTGTCAGATCCTTGTAGTGTCCTAACTCAAATCAAAGTCAACAATACAAGTTCAATGCCAATATAAATGAACAGATTTTACCATTTCAAATTCACAACATAAAAACTACTGCAATATAAGTTTATGAACTTCCCCACTTTAAAATTGCATTAGGATCTCTGACTCTTGCTATCACAGAAGGGTATTTTTTTTTTTTTTTAAAACTGCATGTGTCGTAATAATGATAGTTACCACTGAGTAATATATTTTTTAGTTCTATAGGCAGGACACACATTGGCATACATTTTGAATCTAGACTTAAATTCACCATTGAGCGAAGTGAGCTCAGAATCCTTCGGCTCACTTCGCACATGGTGTTGTGCGCTCGCTGATGTCCTGCACG
This sequence comes from Pipa parva, assembly GCA_019650415.1. NCBI lineage: Eukaryota > Metazoa > Chordata > Amphibia > Anura > Pipidae > Pipa > Pipa parva. Next base: position 8,704 of record WMED01026634.1, on the reverse strand, counting down.
CAGACATCAGCGAGCGCTTTAAAGGGATTCCAGTCTCGGCGAAGCAACTGTTTTGGTCTCTCCGAGACTGGAATCCCTTTAATGTGCTCGCTGACGTCCACGTGCAGGACATCAGCGAGCGCACAACACCATGTACGAAGGGAGCCGAAGGATTCGGAGCTCACTTCGCACAATGGTGAATTCCCCCCCTCAAAGATTGACATCTTTTAAAAGTTTTTTTTTGCTGCTGCCTTGATTCTCTTCAGTTTTGTGGCAGATGATTTAAATATTTGATATTATGAGTTCTGTATGGCATTGTTCAAAATCCACATGCACAATGCTCAACTTAAATTACATCCGGCAATGAAATGTAAACAAATTATAATTTTAATATATTACAACTGTAATATAAACAGAATCTCCTTTCTCTTCAGAACCAAATACATGCACATTTTCATTTTGAAGGTTTTCCCCACAGTAGTCACTTGCAGCAAGTGCTAGGGAAAGTGGAAAGTCAGAAGAAATCAAGTCACTACAGGAAAAAGTCTTCTAAAGAACAACGTTTCAACAAATGCCAGGAAAAATCTAAAAAAAATGCACATGGGTTTAGCAGCAGTTTTCCTCTTGAAACTCTAAAGGGGAAAAAAAAGTAAGAGTGGTGAGAATTTATGTTCTGCTCCGTACTAATCAAATGTAAATGTATAATACTAAGTATTGTTTGCATCTTCTTACTATATTAAAAACATTTAATAGCAGATATATAATGCAAAATTAATCTCTACCATGTCAAACCTAAATTGGCCCAATAAAATAGTAACAGCTTCAGAAGAAATTATCCAAGGTATCCTTATAAATGTAATCTTTATGAAGTGCAATTGTATCATGTAGCAGTGTGCCCTGCATAAATTTTACTGCACTTCATAGAACAACCTTTCACTAGGTAAAGTAAACGAGGGGATGTGAAGACCAATTAATTGGTTCATCAAAATGGGTATTTGTCTTCAAAGTAAAATGTTCTTTTAAAGGTGTATGTGCTTGATTCGCTGGGGAGCATGCAAAAGTGTGCATCCCTCAAAGAAGCACATGGCAATATGTTAATAGCATACGTAAACCATGTTTCCTTATTAAGGTCACAAATTAAGGGACTGTAAAAATGTACCCAATAGGACAAGCTAGAATTGACTTTTGAATGTTTTCTTCTTTCATGCTTTACAAATGCAAATAATCAAAAATATTCATACACTGAATTCAAGGGTTGTCTCTCCAGCGTCCTTTGCGTGGTACGAGGTCTCTTTCACTGTCCTTCTTTTTCTTAAATTGCTGGTATCTCTCAGCCATATCCACAAGCTCCGCTGGAACCTCCTTTAATAAATAAAATAAGACACCCAGCATGAGCATGCATTCAGAAAGCATTACAGTGTGTACTACTCAATAAAAATGTCAATAGCACCCACCAGAGTTTACATACTAGATGGGGGGGGACACAAATACTGCAAATGTTAGCCCTTTTGATTATTCAGACAGAAAATTAGAAACCGTTTAAATGTGAATTATGAATAGTAGGCTGTTTACTATTACCAAATCTTAAATAATCCACCTGTTTCTCAGTTTCTGTCAAGTAGCACATGCCATGCCTGTAAACAGATTAAACCAAGCACCCTGAACAAACAATGCAAAGCAATTATATTCTCTCTAGTCATCTCCTGGTTGGAGTTTCACAGAATCTGGCCAAGGATTAAGAAGCAGAAAAGAATAACAAAGGCTGCTGCCCAAGAGTTTTAAAATTTCATCTACCTCTATGTTGGAAGCCTCTGGTAATCGTTAAATATTTTATGAAAAATATTCAGCTAATGGCTTAAAATCATATTAATTAAGGGACAACACTTCATAATGAACTGCTACTAATTTCCCACAGAAGAAGGCATAAAGAAGCCCTATTTTGAGACGACCTGTATGGGAAAAGGTAGGATGAAGGCTTGCAGTGGAAAACAGAAAAATAAGATAAGATAAGGTAAATACAGTTTTTCTCTAGAATTTTCATTTTGTTTTGGTGGAGAAGCTCTTCATACTTTTGCCTAGGAACTTGAAGGACAATATGACATTAAAGGGGACCTAAAGGTACTTTACCCAATGCTTCTTCACAGTGCACAGGCTGACAGAGAAGCCAGCATGAAGCTTCTCCAATTTGTTTTATCAGCCTGACAATCATCACGCTCATTGCGGTGAGTGTTCTCATTGGCCCCCACAATGAACGTGCTAATGTTTCAATCATTTATCACCACTGGTGAAACAAATTGGGAGGAGCTTTGTGCTGGCTTCTTAATCATCCAGCGCTGTAAAGAATCAGCGGGTGCCGGCTAATTACAGCATAGCTAAGGCTGTGACTGTAGCAATTCAACGTTATAACAGGTAAGGTTTTTAACAAGTCTATCTTGTTTGATACCTTTAGTTCTCCTTTAAAAACACACTAAACATCATTTTCCTTATCTTTTAGCTAAAGTTTTTTCTAATGCAGGGGAATGAAAAAACAAAAAACAAAAAAAAAAAAAAAAAAACAAACACAGAAGCATCACTTCCTACACACATTAACATTTTATCCAGAATTCAGCAAAAAAAACTTTTGATATAAATGTATCCTTTTATCATGCTTCCTACGAAGTGGAATACACAAGTTACAAAAAATTTAATCTGGTGCTCCATTTGCCAACTCCTCCTCCCCCTGGATGGGTATCCATGCCATGTCCTTATACCTGTTCAGTTCATTGGATGCTGCATTTCCCCAGACAATGTCTGTTGTGGCAGCTGGGAGGCTTGGAATAGACTCCATCCAGTTCAACCTCCTCCAATTGGTGTTCCCTAACAAACTTTAGAGTATCCAGGTAAGACCAGGGAGTGTCCCAGTTGTAGGGGTAGGAGATGTCCCATTTGTCCCAGCCCAGTTTCCTCCAAAGGGGCAGTACAAAAAAAACTGGACATGACGTTTCCTGGTGAGCCAATGTCCTTGTCTATTAATGTTCTGCAAATGCAGTTGAATGCAAAGAAGGCCTGCAAGATGGTGGGGATGTCGGGAACCACAGAATTTGCCTCTGGAGGGGGCAAAGGTGAAAGAGAGCATAAGGTATGATCTCTATGGTAGACGCCATGAGACCTAAAATGCACATGCAAAGGTGCACTGATGGATAAAATTGGCTATAAAAGTCTTTGATGGCCGTTTGTATCCTTTCTATATTTTTTGGAGGTAGGAAAACTCTTTGGAGTATGATGTCAAAAAGTACACCACTGACGGGGCTGAAGCTCTACAGGCCACATCAATAAGCAAAGCATGTCTAGATAGCTTCAGATATGTATTTTCAGTATACTTTGGTGGGATTATTTTAGTAATTTTAATTTTGTTTCATAATATGCTTCCACATTTTTTTTCCTGGAAACCATCAAAAGCAAATGATTTCCATTAAGGTTTGTGTCTAGAAATCTTCATCCATAACAAGCAGCCTTTTACTTAAAGACAGGGGTTCAGTTGAGAAATTGGTGAAAATTTTATAGCTGCAGCCTGAGCCCTTGTTTTTAGCCAAAACATAAGCCACTGAGTTAGAGGTTCTTAATCCAGAAACATGCCCCATCAACCATCCTGACACATCTGTATGTTTATTATTTGAAAGTACCCTTGGGTTATCTTCCAACCGTACCTTTACAAGTTCCCACATATATTGGGTACCTTACGGTTATTCACATTACTTGTTGTTGATATTTTTTAAAAAATGTAAAAAAAAAGTTTTGATCCTGTAATTGAATCAATTCTTCAGGTAACCATTATAAACCAATGAGTTTCAGGAGGGTTCGTGTCTAGAAATCTGTATCTACAACAAGCAGATGGTGTGATTTTATTTTTTTTTAAATTAAGAATAGATTTCTTTTTTGGGTTATGACTAAAAAACCTACAAACTGGTTATCACTCTGCTCAGAGAATTGTGTGCTTTCATTTTTTTGCTTAACAACTAAAATTTCAGGTGGCAATTTTCTGTGATGTTATTCTTTTACATTTTTCAGAGACGTTATGGGAAATATGAAAGTATCATGATAAAAAACCTCTTAATTATAGATAATCTTTAACCAGGTACAGTTACTGACACCAAGCAGAGGTAGGAATTGTGTTTAAATATACATATTTATGTTGCTGGCCTTAAGCATGATTCCAGTCAGAAGTTACTAAAGTTGGTTCAACTGAATTTAATAATTCGCAAAAGGTCTATTGTAAAACTGAAGAAGGAAAAAAAAAAAAAAAGAGAAACTAACTTATTATTCAAATGCAGTCCCTGCCCAGTCACAAGACAAAGGTGGAATCACACTCCATTAGTACAAAATTCTATGGAAAACCTTTCCCTGAATTAACTAGATTGCCTTGCTTAAAGCATGTACCAGAACGAATTTAAAAAGGTGTGACCTTAAGCTTAGCTCTGCACACTACAGAGTCAGATCTACAGCACGCCCTAACCAACACCAGGCATTAGGGGAGAAAATAAGGTGTTTTATGCACCTAATTAACTAAACTATTATCTTTGCAGAGTTATTATAGTATTGTATCCAGTTACATATAGCAATGGGTGTAAAACCAGCAAAAATAAACAGTCAAGAATGAATGCATTCACAATTTACTAAATCTTAAAGTCTTACTTGATTAGCACGTTCCAAGATACTGATTAATTCTCCTGCAACTTTCCAGTCTTTTCTTGTTACCAAAGTTATTGATTCCCCTGTGCGTCTGAAACAATTTATTTGAATGAAAAACAAATACAAGGCAATGAAACAAAAGTAATTTTTCAGTAGCTGCTGGTACACAGAGAACATTTAAATTAAAAACCTCTTCAAAGTAGGCCCTGAACACAGGAACATTGGGTAAAAGGTGCCTCCCATCTGGAGGTGGGACAATACAAGGATCAGAACTGATGATCCTCCCACTTTATCTATCCATCTATAATGTGTGTTAATACTTTGGATAACCAAAATAAAGGTTTACATAACAGGGTGGTATCATCTTGTGATCCTCTACAACTGAGAGAAAGGGATTTCCTAAAGTGTCCCAGATGGCAGTGGTCTGTTGTAGACCAGAAACTAATGCTGGATAACAGACTATGGTAACCTTACTACTACTTGGTAGAAGGTAGATTACAGTTTGCCCAAGATGTACTTTGGGATCTTAAGGAGTGAATCTTGACCAGAAATGAGGAAGAATTTTACACTGGCAAGATACACTTTGCGAATGCTCTTCTTGGTATATTGAGATAAAGTTGCTTTAGAGGTAGTCCGGCAACTGCTAGAGGGAAGTATGAAAAAAGCATTGGAAGAATGGAATTCCTGTGTCTCTGATGTAGAACTTAAGAGCTTTGACCAAGTTGAGTGTTTAGGTTGAGATCATAAGAAATGGAGAACCAGTTCTTCATTGATGTAAATAAGTATATGAAAGTCTACTATGCAATCATGAAATACTAGGTTTGAACAAAAGTGTTTCAATCTCTTCTCACGACTACAAGAAAGGTGCATTTACAGGAAAGAGCAGAAACCTGGCTTAAGCAAATTAAATCCCAGGCCGGTTTCTAATATGTACTACAAAAATGATAAATACCAAGGAAGTCATAAATGGAACATGTATAAGCTAGTGAATTTTCTAGGCATTTTATAGTCAAGGGTGTGACTTTCCTAGTAGGCCAGAAAGGTTTGCTTTGGTTTATCCTGCAGTTTCTCTTTGTTGGTGATCAGTACGAGAGACACACATGCTTTCCTTTTTCTGCATCCGTAAATTCCAGAATCTGATAGAAGGAAAGGGCACCGTCAGTAAATTTAAATAGCGAGACGCTGAGGATTAAATGATAGAAACAGAAGGTATGGAGCAGTCGTGGTAAAAGGGGGTTTGAGGGGTGGCAGCATGCAGTTTCTACTAATACTGTTCCTTGTACATGCTCAGTATGGCTGCAGATTTATGGTAAATGTTGAGCTGTTGTGAGCTGAACTGCCTTATAGACTTGCTCCCCAAGTGTTGAAATATTAAGCTCAGGTTTTGAAATCTATTGCCAGTGGTTTGTGCAGAGATGCTCTAGTCTGCAAAGTTGCTGGTGGGCTCTAAGGATTTTTAAAATTTTTGTTGGAGAGGCAGGTGGATGTTGGAGTGAGTAAAAGTTAAAGATATACTTACAAATTCACCCCTCCCAGCACTGGGGAGCACCTTTGTGCTCTGCAGCAAAAGAAGGACACATAGTTAAACTATGAATAAATCCACTGATGCGGAAAAAAGCCAGTGGGGATTCCTGTGTTAGGAGCTTATTAGGCAAAACAGAAAAGTTACTGGTTTCAGGTGCCACCGTCAATTATTAACCAAACTAATCCTCTGTAGAGGTCTGTCCAATATACTACTGTAAAGAGGACATAAAGATAGACTGATGATGAGGGGGAGGTGGCAGGGATAAAACAGAAGTGGGAGGATCTGTAGTCCTGATCCTTGCAGTGTCCTGCCTTCATATGGGAGACTGCTCTAACCTCGTGATCCAGTGTATTTAAGGCATATTCAGTCAAAGACCTTAGTGCTCCTATAAAATTCCAAACTAAACTGCTGAACAGAAGAGAGAAGAATCTTCTGTAAGAAAGCAGATTGGATAAAGTAATTAATATGATCTGCAAACATCAGTTGTTCATTCACAAAAACTTTTTTTAACGCACATAATGATTTATATTGATGCTTAACTAATACCCTCAGCATATACTATCTTGCAGCTCCAAATGTGGAAATGCGCAACAGCTCATTTTGGCACACCACACATTATAAACCCATTGATAATGGATATTCAGATTGATGCTTATAAAGCCCTCCGCAGGTAAGATCCTAGGGTATTAAAGCTTCTATGTTAAATATTATATGTTAGTATAGCACTTTAGAATTTTTTATTAAGGTCTTTTATATTGTCTATCTTATCTTTAATCAAATAATGTAGTACCAGGTGAACATTCTTTTTTTATGCCCTTTCCAGGAGTTTGGAACATTGGTCACCATGTTTGTAAATCTTAAAATTCCAATCTGTTAGCCTGGCCTTTGTTAAAAATGGAATCAGGATCAGTGGAATCAGGATCAACATCTTAAATACATTGTCAAAGATCTGATGAGTCAAATTAAAAACTATCCAGTATGCTAATGCACCTTATTTTAAACTATTTTAGTTTTACAAACACTGAAGCTGCGCTAATTTACATGCTTGATATGACAAAGTTCTGCACCTATTTGACTAGAATAAAATGCAAACAGTCCTTTCTTTATACCGCTTACCCAGCTCTTCCAGTGCGACCAACTCTATGCACATATTCCTCAACATTTCGAGGAAAATCAAAATTGAACACATGGGTAACATCTTGCACATCAAGTCCACGTGAAGCCAGGTCTGTAGCTATTAGTATGCGTACTGTGCCTGAAAATATAAAAGGGAGTTTGTGATCTGCTTATTCTTAGACTTGAAAGTCTAAGGCCAGGGTCACACTAGCAGTTTTTCAGCTGAGCTGGGAAATCAGTTAGTTTCTGTAGGATAATCCACAAAGGCTATTGTCTTTTACACCACAAACAATAATGAGCCTAATTTTAAAAAAAAGCTCATCTGAAAAACAGGTAGTTTGACTCCAGCCTAAATGAAACATTTACTTTATACTTCTTCTTAAACTGAAAAAAAAAGGTTATTTTATGAGAGTCTGGACTTCATCATGAGTTTGATATCTTATTTGATATTTTCCCCATACCAAGTGCTAAAGTAATGCTTTGCATATTTTGTTACACATGGCACAAGATTAGTTAGTTTTTTCAAGGAAGTTACAACTCAGTTTCTCTGATTCTACTAGCATAGGACTATTTTAAAGTACACCGTTCACCTGATAACGAAGCCCTAAAAATGAGTCCATAATGACTTATAAAAGATTTTGGAAATAGGTTAATTAAAAAACAAAAACAAAAAAAGGATGTGTAATACAAATCAATAGCAGATTGAGACTTCTGTTTTGTTTATATTCTTTCTGACCTACCTAACCAGCCAATTTAATATGCAAATTCAGGGAGGATTTTGAATATGGCCACAATGATAATTTATGGAATAAAATCATTTGTTCCAAACTACTGTATCATTGCTTAGTAATCCCTATGCGTTAGTTATAATATTACAAGTTTAAACCTTATGTCTATATTTATTATCTAAACTTCAGTTGAAAAATTTGGGGATCTGTATGCAAAACAATAAAAGATGGCTGCAAAGAAAAAAAAAAAATTGTCCCACAATAGTCTGATGAGCTTCCCCTTTGAGCCACAGTGGTGTTCATCATACCCCTCTATTCTCTCTACTTATTACACAAAAATATACCCCTTTTGAAATCATCCAGTGCTTGTTCTCGATCACACTGCTCTCTGTTGCCATGTAGTGACTGAACAGGAATTCCTTGCAGACTAAAGTCACTTGCTAAATCATCAGCACTAAAAAGAAAATAAATTAAAGTAGTATAGGGAAAATTCATCACAAAATAAAAATACATAGAAAAGTGCAAGACCACTACCTTCTTATTAAGTTGTACTAGACCAGGGGTCTCAAACTCACGGCCCGCGGGCCAACTGTGGCCCTCGAGTCGCTAGTTTGCGGCCCCCAGTCCTGCGCTCCACCAGGCGTTTTTTTTTTTTTGCTGGTGGAGCGCTTGATCTGGCACAGAGGGA
>WMED01026633.1:0-10776 GCA_019650415.1 Pipa parva | reverse complement strand
TTCACTGCACACTCAATTTATTTGTGTGGTTTCACAACATCACGTGCACAGTGCACATCAAAAAATTTAAGGTTAACACACTAGGGAAGTTCCCTTTTTCTTCAATTTTTACAGCGCTGCCACCGCATTCTGAGGTTCCAGAATTCACTTAGAGATTTATATACTTGTATTGTGTAATCCCATGTCTGTATTATATTTGTATTGCTGAATTGTACAGTGCTGTGTAAATTTGTGGTGCTTTATAAATAAAATTTATACACACACATACGCACGCATGTAAGCCCAGACAGACACTATGATGTTGAGATCAGGGCTCTGTTTGGGGCATCATCACTCCCACAACTCCTTATACTTCTTTATGATGAAAACACTTCTCAGTGACACTGCATGTTTGGGGTCATTGTTTGGCTGCAGAATCCATTTGAAGCTAATCAAATGCCATCCTGATAGTTTTTACCATGATGGGTAAAAGGTCTGCCTATATTTCTCAGCATTGAGAACTAGATTGGTTAAATTTAAAGGAACAGTTCAGTCAAATGACAAAAAAAAAAAAAAAAACAAAACACACGTATCCCTTTGTGCATGCGCAACAATAAAAATGTTATACATTATTCTAAAGAGGGCTGAATCATTCAAATTTTTGCTTACATCACTGTGCATTTCGTAAACCTAGATTTTTTTTCAGGGTCTGCTGTGTATCCAGTAATTAATTAGCTGGTTAAGCTTAAAGGGGTAGTTCAGTCAAATGTATTTAAATTGCCAACATTAAGGTACACTATGAATTTATTAACAAAAAAAAACTTGTAGAATGAACTTCCCATTTAAGGTACTGGTGAAAATGAATTCCTTACTATGGGTTACTGCAGTTGTGCGGTTCTACACTTACCCAAGTATTTTTCTTTTGAATTTAATATAGGGACCAACATTTCTACCAAGACATCATGCTGGGAGCTATAGTTGAACATCTGCTGGAGGAGTACGGAATGAAAACTCTTTCTAAGCAGAACATAGCTGAATGGTAATACAGGGTTCCATACTCCCACCCTCTTATATATACCAGGACATCCAACTCTCCTATCAGCATTCAGGCATCAGAAACATACAGTACCTTTAATATCCTTGAAAATGAGATGAAAGTCTCTAAACGCTTACAGAATTAAAAAAAAAAAAAAAAAAAAAAAATGTATATAAAAACTGAATATTTTCAATTTTATTCTTTATTAAATATACAATCTTTTGGCACTTTTTAAAATATATATATTTATATAAACATATTTATTAAAAGTGCTGCCACATGCAACACAATAGAACATGTAACAGAATTCACTTTTGGTATTTTTTTTATAATGTAAATAAAACTGCCATTTACCCCTTTGGCAGAATAGTAGCTTATAAAGCAATATGCGTAATGAGCACACAATGCACAGCATTTCTGACCAAATTCTGTATAAAGCAGCTTGTGCTGTCCAGGGGAGAGGGAGAGCAGCACTGCGACTGGGCTATAAACCAGTAACAATTCTCCAGTGTACAAATAAAGGAACCAGTATCTCCAATAATTCTGGTTAGATTGTAACGAACAATAAAACATTGGTTCCACACTAGGCTATATCTTGTGTGGGGCATATACTGAAAGTATCTGAAATGGAGAAAGTATTTGTGACTGCTGCATTAGCACCCTACAGCTTAAGTATAATCACATCAAGGGAATTTTATAGCAATTTCATTATTGTGCGTTTCATCTGGCCCCTGCTGAACAGGGACATTCGAAAGCGAAAGTCTGTTCTAGTCCAAACAGATCTAATAGTGCATACAAGTGCTATGTAATATGTATGCAATAAAACTCTTATAAAAGGCATTACATACATAAAGTGTTAAAAGACACATGGTTATGTACCCAAACAAAGTTTAGTCTTGTTCATAAAGGCAAAAAGCAAATAGGATGACATGCATCTTAAAGAGTGTACATTGAAATTCTTTCAATCAATGCTATGAGAGGTGTAGCTTTAAAACAATCACAGCAACAAGTGCTGTTCGTTTAATGTGCAGTTCCAGATAACCCCCAGGAAATGTGTGAATAATGTGAATACTGTGCAATCTTTCTGGGAGCTGGAAAAGGAGTGATAAGTTTACCGATGCAAATTTCATTAGTTTTCTGTATCATTACTGCTCATTCTGTTCTGGGCATTTCTTATTAATACTTTCAGTGTTGGCAGATAGCTAGGAAAAAGCGGCATGTGGCTGTAAATCAAAACATTTGGCATGGTATATTTTACTTGTTTTTTTTTTTTTACCTTTTGGGTTAATTCCTTCAGATTCCTGTAAGAGAACACTCATTCCTACATTACCTGTGTGTCTAGTAAGAGTATTCTCTCTGCATGTTACACAAGGTCTTCCTCCCACCATATGTATGAATAACTGCTATTTCCTCTCCCTAATAGATAACTGGTCTTGCATACCATTCAGTATAATAGCAGAATATGGTGTGGGCGATTCCTGCTATATCTGGTAGGATGATGCATCAGGGACAGTCTTTTCTAAGGTATTACCCTACCTCTGGACGGCAGATGTTCGCTGCAGCTTTCTCAGTAGGATATGGGTTAAATCAAATGTGGTAAAGCTTATTCCCACAGCCACTGGTCCTTTTACCCAGTTCATACTAAGCCCCTTGTAGAGTCCACGGATTACCCCTTCCTCTGCTACCACCTCCTGCATTGTGCCAATGATTGTTCCATAGGTGTGACCAGTCACTCCAGCCGTCTGCATTCGCCTCCTGACCACATCCAGTGGGTAAGAAGCAGACTGACCCAGGATTCCAGCACAAGCCCCAAAAATCAAACGCTCAAAGGGGTACGGCTGTGTCCTGCCACTGTGCTCTGTGAGAAAGCAGATACTGAATTAATTGCTGTTGAGAGATATGAAGTGGCGCACTCCAACTTATTTTAAAGGTGATGCAAACATCACCATGTAGACCAAATTTTATTAAGAATATGCACACACATTATGCAAGCTCTGGTGTGTAACCTGATTTATTCGACCATTGGTGCAAGATACAGGTGTTGCTATGTTTCAGGGGGGCCTAACCACTCTTCGTCATGCAGCCCTCTGAAATCAGGTTATACACCAAAACTCACATACTGTGTGTGCATATCTTAATTAATTACAAATATATTCTTTGCAGATATAGAAGTAATACTATATTTTTCACCATTTACAATAAATATTTAAAAATTTTTGGAAAATACAAAATTAAACATAGTATATACAAAAATACATGTTTTTTTTTTTTCATTATTTTGTCCTTTGTACCTTTATAACTAGTCTGTTGACACACATTGCAAGGATTGCTTTTAATTGACAAATGTTACAGTCACATGTATGGCCAGTACACACGAAAATAAATTGCGCCACTTGGGCCAAAACACAATAGCTAGTCAATTCAAAAGGAGGTGCCAGGAAAGGGACTGGTTGCCCAACTATTTTACAGAACCAAATACATTTGGAAGCAATTACAAAACTGGAATTATATGTGCTGTTCAAGGAACTGTTTCTAAATCACTACAGAGTAAAGCTGACTTTGTGCCAGCTACCTCCAAATCTGTATTTGCAATCGTTCTTTTGGCTCCATCTGCTGGACATACCAGCAATAGAAAACTTAGGGCCCGGTTCACACTGGCGCAATTGCACTAGCATATTTTAGGAAAGTGCCTCCTGCAAATACAGGCCAGCATATATTCTAGAGGCACTTTCCTGTTGTACTTACCAGACACAGTGTGAACGCTCCCTTGGTGTTCACGGCTCCTCATATCTGGCCGCATTTTATATACGCTGGCAAGAATGCGACAGCCAGCGTATGTGCGTTATACTCTAGTGTAGCCAGAACAAGGTAAGTCCATAAGTTTACATGGTGCGGTCAGTGTGAACCTAGATTGATGCTGAAGAAAATTGGAGCCCTGTTTATATTTGTTTCTTTGAGAGCACTGCTAGCACGTGAAGGCATGTTCAGTTAATTTTAGTTTGAAAGCTCATGGAATGCTAATATATGTCCTCCTTAAAAATATGGTGCATAGACCCTTCTTGATGAGCAAACAGCAACGTTGCGTTTCCCAATCTGTATATACAACACTGACTTAAACAGAAGAATTAAAATGAAAACATCCAAATATATTCACTCACCTGCATGCAACTTTTTTAGGGTTTCGTACGTAAAAAAGCTGATCCCTGCGTATGGGATTACCCCAATTACTGTGGGTGTAAATCCTCTGTACAGTGATTTCAGACCCTCCTCTTTTGACATACGTATAAAGACATGAAATATATTACTATACCTGTGAAATAGAAAACAATGTACAGCATTATGTCAATACTGTCTAAATATTGCAATAAACACACACACAAAAAAAAAAAAAATAATAAGTGGGGTATCTAGAACCATGTCAGTTTCACAAAAAGCCAACAACCCATATCTTCCACTTATTTTTGTTCCTACTGACAGTCAAATCCCTAGACTGCAAGGAGAGGATCAGCAGACTAGCAGGAATTTTGTCATATACAAACAGCACCAATCATATGACCTGTACACTACCACTCACTGAGAATGTGTCAGCCTACAGAAAGCCTGGGTGTTTACATTACTGGGAGTGAAAGTGACGGAAGAAACTTAGTCATAAATTCGACTGTCGAAGTGAATCGTCATATAATTAGCAAATTGCTGAACCTGTCTGTAGGCCATAAGGTATATGTGGCTGTACTCCAACATTAGGCCTTCTTATGGCCTATATATAAATATATATTTTTTTGCTTATAAGGCCCACATGTACATGTATATTTTTAATATGGGGTGCTATACCATAAAACATTTTCCAGTTTATCTTTCTATGGATTGATGAGTAGCTGCAGAACTACATTTGAGTATTAAAGGAAACATATGGCTGAAACAGATACCCAAGATCGCAATGATTTCTGTCCCAAAACTAAAATGCACTGTTCTAATGGACAACTGCATTTGTAATCAAATACTATATTAGATGTAGCAGTGATTTTAGTAGCATGGTGGTTTGTTTGTAGCTTATGTTATTAATGATTACATTATTATGCCAGAGATATTATCATACAAGCTATGTGTTTGCATCGGTAGAAGATATATGTGAAATCAAAACGCACATCTCCTTTTGTGTAACAGCCATTCGAGCCCGTACCAGATCCAAGGGATAAGTTAATAAGGTAGCGGTGGTGCCAGCAAAAGCTCCGGCAAGTAGACGAGGAATGGGCGTCAAGGTACTGGTGGAGCAAAAAGAGAAGTAAATATGCTGTTAAACAGCTAATTACCAGTTGTGTATATGTATACAATACATACAAGTAACTTTTTTAGTCAAACAAATACAAGTTAACGTAAAATTTTCATGTAAACCTTTGCTGAAAGAAGTCAATTTTCTTGTCTACAGTGAAATTGTTTGTAAGCTGCCTGACTTTAAAAGCTGAGCAAAGCAATCATATTCCTGGTCCCTTTGCAGTTGTAGTTACATTACATGCACTAGTCTGATAACTTTGTTATAATGCATAGTGCTATAAAAGGAGAAAATTCCAGTCTGCTGCTGACTAGCAACTGTAACATATGTCTATATGAATAGGAAATGGAATTGCAATAGGATTGCATTTTATCTCCCAGGTTTTCAACAAGGATTGATGCAAATACACTCAATACTAAAATAAATAAATAAAATAAAAACAAACAAATCTATGCCTTTTTGGCCATATTCTTTTCAAAATTAAAATTGAAAAATTTATACCAGGAAGTTAAGGCTGTGTTCACACTGATTTTGAGCTGTTTGTTTTTTTTAAATTAGACTCATTAATGGTGCAAACCACAATAGCCTGTGTGGATTATCCCACTGGGAGAGTGGGGCGCCTGCCGATACCCCTCACCTTCCCCTCCCCCACACACACACTTTTTTTTGGGGAAAAAATAAATCTGCCTTATGGAGATAAAAATATAGTATTGTTCTATTTGATCAGATTATCCATTTTTCAGGCAAACAAATCTAATTTCATCCAAACTGTATCGGATGGAAATGTCTGCATTTCCCAAAATGTATTTCTCTTTCCATTTGTTAAAGTGGTGGAAAATTAAACATACTTTCCCTGGAAGCCATAATAACTGCCAAATAGATTCTTGTATTGTTCATGAGCACAGAACTGTATGGCGGCATATGGAATCACACGCACCATAGTGGCAGAGTTACCCCGCCACAGACTCAGGAAACCTTCATTTACATAGGTGCGGTATATCAACCTGTAGGCTTCCTGTAAAGGGTAAAGAACAAAAGGCTTCAGAAAACAACAGATTAAAAAAAAAAAAAGAAACATTCAACAGATTAAAAGGCAAGAAAAAAAATATTACAGAGCAGAAAAAGCTGCGGGCAAACTGTGATAATAAAAAGTTCTCTTACCACACCACAAAAGTAAAAATGGACATTTTGTTTGGCATAGCACTTATTCAAATACAACATTTGTAAAAATGTTCTTGTTAAAGTTGAAATTATTTTCCCACTTTCTGCCAGTTTTTGTCTTCATTGGTAGCAACCACGTTGCATGCACTGATCAGCAAACGCCACCAGGACTATAGTGTTCTTTTAGAGAGCTTTAGATAATACAGGAACTGTGCCAGAAAGTCCACATTAAACCACAAACATTCGAGACACCATTTAGAAATTTTGTAAGCATATATTATATGTAGCAATTGTAAAGACATTTGGAACATTTTAATTTTTTATTTTTTTGGCAAACTGTTCTTTTAAGTAAAAGGAAGTATTTTATGCAGGAAGACTCATGTAAGGTGCTAAAAACTAAATGGAGAGCATGAGGATTAAAGAATAATTTATGCAGAACCAGATTATGAATGAAGCCACATAAAATCAAATTAGAATAAAAACAGAACAATAACTATGTATACTGTACATATGCACTGTACTTTGTGCTTTAGTGCAAAGAGGCATTGAGCCTATAATTGGAGAAACTGGTGCCTGTAATGTTGTACCAGCAGTTAGACCTCTTTACAACTTTGTTCACTCTTTTCCCCTTGGTTCTGCAGCCCTTGCACATGCTCAGTGATGCCTACTTAGTCATTTGGAAAAATAAAAAAAACTCTGTCTAGAATGCCAGATTACAAGTGACACGCTTCCTCCTCCACATCACTGACATATCCTTCTGTGCATGCTCAAACAGCAATGTTGAATAGGAAACAGATAGTGAAGAGCATCAATGTGCTGAAAATTGGTGAATTTTTAAAGCAAGACCCAGTGCTGAGCGAAGGAGGTGATTGGGAAGTATATTTACCCTAACAGATCATTAGTCTCATAAGGCTACTACGGTATCTTGTGTACATCTAAACATCTTAGTATCCCTTTGCTCATTTCTTTTCATTAGGCTTTATTTTATTTTTTAAGAATTAGGTGGGGATAAAGTCATACAGTTTGTTTTGACTCACCTTAGCAGAAAATCTGTTTGAGGACACTAAAAGAGAAAAAAAAGATATACAGGCTGAATACACCACAGGCAATTATGTAAAACATTAGGCAAATTAAAAAAAAGACAGCTTGTATACATCAGATGTCATATCTTGGCAAGTGAAACGGTTCGGCCCGGTTCAGATTAGTGTTTATATACACTGCGCATAGAAGAAGAGGAAAAAAAAACAACTCTATTAATAGGTGATAGTTATTCAATGGTGTGCTACTAATACAAGTAGTGGAATCTCTGGCGGGGGTTGGGATGCCGCAGCCGCATTACTTGCGTCAATAGCGCACCAATGAATTAACATAAGGAAGGAAGTCTCCTTTGGAAAGCACAAAGAATGCAATAGATACAATGGGAGGGAGGGGCGGTCGGCTACTTCTCACTGTTAGGTACAAGACTTGTGGGAATGATAAGGTTACTTTTAATGGAGGAAGGTTTGGGTTGGCTGCTGCTCACAAGATTTGCAGGAATGGTTACTAGGGTTACTATGATCCAGGGGCGTGCTGGCAGTCAGTGTTGCTTCTCATTGGTGGCTGGGGGGGTTCACACAAGTGGATGCCAATGGTCTGCACCTGGGATGGATGAAAGGGGGCACACATTGTGAGAGGGGAAGTGGGGTGTATGTGGGAATACAAGCATGGGAGAGGGGCGTCGTGTGGCAGTAAAAAAAAAAAAAAAAAAAATTGCAGGAAGGTTTTGTCTGCACAACAGTGATAACATTGGGAGGCAGAGAAAAAAAAATGCTTCATGACTGGATGCTGTGACTTTCTCTATTTCCATGCCTGGAAGAGTCTGTATGCAGATGTAGGTGTATCAGAACCTACTGTGTAATATGTGTAGCATGCATCAAGAGTGAGAAAGCAGATTAGTGAATGACATGTTTAAGGCAAAGGAGTTCTGCTTTGCAAACAAAACTGTTTTAGTTGGACGCTGAATACATAAAGTTTTAGGAACAACTGATTGGCCATGAAGCCATGCAGATAACCATTCACTCCTAGTGTAAAGGGGCTGGAATGAAAATTTGCATAAAAGAGAGGGAGAGAACCAATCACTGTGCTGCAGAGCAGTTTCCTGTTCAGAAGGGAAAACCACTCCCACTGTTCAATTGAAAGAAGCAAGTAAACTGTAAGGATCAGCTCGTGCAGCCATATTAATAGGAGTTTTATGTTGAAAAGTGACGTTTTTTATCTTTAATTTATTTTTTATTCATGGGGGTTTGCATCAGTTTACTAACCACTTTTTAGTACATAAACCACTATTATTTTCTAAACCCTACGGATTCCTTTTAAATATCAAGCCATGATAATAAATAACTGATGAAACTAAAAAAATTCCAAGTTGCTAAAAATATTAAGATTAACATCCACTTTACTAAACGCAGTAGAGTACGATGGGTATGAATGATAAGCTCACCTTGGAATATGATTTTGGTTCTGTCGAGCGGGGCAACCGCTGTCTTTGCCACTGCTCCAGCAAGCGCCCCAGACATAAGTGAGTTGAGGACACTTTTGTCATTTTTATGTCCCTTAATGATAAAAACAAAACAAATGTAATTTATATGAAAGTACAGCATACACAATATCCTACATTATATACCGTTAATTAAATGCATTTTAGAAAGTTAATAAGGGATGTTAAGAGTGGGACAGTTACATTATTTGCACAATCTTTCTAAAGGCTACATGATTCAAACAATGTCCTGTGGCTCCAGGTCTCATTTTCTAAAAAAAATAATTTTTATTTATTTTTTTTTAAATAAGTAAATGAGACAAAGCCCAAGTTAACATATACTTTGTATGGATAATGCTAATGGATAGTACAGTCTTAACTTATGCACAAACTCCATATTAGGGGAAACCATTGCCTTACCTCAGAAAGAACGGTAGTGGGTCGAATTGCGTGCGTGCCATTCTTATTCAGACCCACTTGGCTTTCTTTAACACCATTCTCCATACCACACCTTTGCCCAGCTGAGGTAAAAATATCCACCCCTGAACATACAAACCATAAGATTAGTTCAAATAAATGTAAATATTGCATGGACAAATAAGTTAATAGTTTTCTCTCAGATTAATATGCTTCTTTACTGAAATAGCAGCGTCCTTTCCATACTGTTAGTATAAGCCTAACTTTATTAATAAAGCTATATATTCCTGGAAAAGCTAAATGGTTTTCATAAATGACAAAAGAAATACATAAAAACCATTTCTCTTTTGCTAAATAATTCAGTGCAAACTGAAGAGTGATAAATAAGCCTGTAGGCATCTTCTGCAGCATAGACAAAAGTAAGCAAGTATCTACAGGCTTTACACTGGTGCCATAAAGCAGTTAACTGAATGGAAACAAAGGTCATTTTTGCACCTTGTGGATAAGGAATTTCATGATAAATGTTTCTCACATTTAGTTCTGGTTGAAAGGCACTTCTTTCCCTTTTACCCATTATAATTTGTTATGTACTCATGATAAGTTTTGAGATAACATGACAGTAGGATAAACAAGGCCTCAAATAATACCATTATCATAGCTTAACCATTTATAATTTATGAAGATATTAATCGTCAGGTAATCTATGACCAAATTATAACAGGGGGCATATTACCCTTTACAATACATGCTGCTGTTTTGAATAACAAATTGCATTTAAACATTTAAACCTATTTTCTGAGTTGCTTGTGTCATTGTATCTGCCAGGATGTTGTATTTAAAGGTTGCAGTATCATACTGCAACTTGTTCAGTAAGATCATTTCCATAATGCGATGCCACTCACACCAAGGTATTAGAGCAGGGGTGGCGAGGTGTGACGTCTCCCACAAGCGCGTCCCCCGAAGTGCCGGCGCTGGTGAGTGTTTTTTTTGTTTTTTATTTATTTAAATAATGCAAAATATTGTTTATTATTATCGTTAAAATTACAGATAATATCGAGATATCATTTTTCAGCAATATCGCCCACCCCTACTTATAACAAATGGTGAATCGAATTAATTCAGCTTCAGCTAAATGTAAAAATTATAAGCTTGAAGTGGGTACTCCTTTATAATTTCCTTATCTATCCACAAATAAAATATGCACTTTTATTTTATATGGCTTCTGTGTCAGCCAGCGCACTGTGCAGGAAGCATCGGTGGAAGCATTGGGAGCTGGCTAATTACAGCACAGCTAATGCTGTGACTGTAATCAACTAGCTCTGTAGAAGGTAAGTGTTTGAACAGTTGTTTTTTTAATTTTTTTACTTTAGGGGGTTTATTCATTAAGGTGCAAATTCG
>WMED01026632.1:0-10776 GCA_019650415.1 Pipa parva | reverse complement strand
GGGGGGGGCGCCCAAGGGGTGGTTCGCCCAGGGCGCAAATCTGGCCAGGACCGGCCCTGACAGTACAAATACCAGATATATGTGGAAGTTAATTTTCTGGTTCGTGAAAACCATTAGATAATTAACTGTGTATATTTCAGTCTTTATCCTCCTCTACTTATCACTGCATTCTCTAGCTACTATCTGGAATTTAAAGGAGAACTAGAGGTATAAAATAAAAAACTTACCTTATATAGAGATGAAACTTTAAAGTCACAGCATGAACTGTGCTGTAATTACCCGGCACCCGATGCTTACTTCACAGCACAGGCTGACACAGAGGCCAGCGCAAAGCTCCTCCCACTTGGTTGTACTGGTGGTGAAAAATGGTTTCAGCGTCATCACATTCATTGCAGGGGCCAATGAGAAAGCTCCCTGCAATGAGCGTGATGAAGTGTGAGGCCAGTACAACCAAGTCAGTGAAATTTGGAACTGGCTTCTGTGTCAGCCTGCACTGTGAAGAAGCATCGGGTGCCGGGTAGTTACAGCGCAGATTATGCTGTGACTGTAACAGTTCATCTCTATATAAGGTAAGTTTTTTAATACGTCTTTTTTTATTTTATACCTTTAAGTCTCTTTTAAAACTTTTTATTAAATTTTGAGTGTTTGGGGCTTATTCACTAAAATCCAAACTGTTGTGTATAGGTTCAAATTCGCCAGATAAAGACAGTCGTAATAGGTTGTTACTGTTGCAGTTGCGTCTTTATAATGAGAATATTGTCGCAGTCGTGACTTTATTATAGGAAAATTGTCACAATCTTAACTTTAAAAAATTGTTGCGACTTTACAATGGGGAAATTGTAGTGGATTTGCTATGGGAATCCGCTGTTTGAGAATTTGACAGTCGAATTTGCACCTTAGTGAATAACCTCCTTAAAGTGAAACTATAGCCTTGGTTATTTGTTTACTGTATTTTTGGGATTATAAGGCACCCTGGACCATAAAGCACCCTCAAACTAACTACTGGTGGAAAATTTTGGAAAAAAAAAAATTTAAGCCCTTTTTATCCAATTCTTATTTGCCTATGGTCTAGGGAGGAAGAGGGGCAAATGTACATTTGGGCATTTATTTCATATTACAGGACTTCCACCTTCTGGTGTAACTTGGTTTAGCAGCTTGCAGTTTCCCTCTATTAATAAGCTCTACACTACAGCATCCTGCTAGGGACAAGCGGCTTCAATAAGCACTAACAGACCGGAAACATTAGGAGCATGTTAGTAGTACTGATGCAGGACCCCACAGAAAAGAGAAAGCCATGTACAGATAACTAGCACAGAAGCAAAAAGTAGTATGGGAAATCACTCAAATACTGGAGCAGTCTTTAGGGATTAGAACGCAGCAAAGTGTTCAGTGTTTATTTCCAAAAAAATCCGAACTCAACTTTCAGAGTGCAAATCCTTGGTCACTATACAGAAAACAGTGAGTAACTCTGCAACTCATACATTTCTGAGTAGAAAACAAACAGAGAATACCTTCCCTTCCTCTGGACTATCTCCTTGGGAATTCCATGTGCTGTACAGCCAGAGTCTTATAACAGGATCTTTATCCACAGGTCCCAGTTTCTCTCACAGGGATGCACAGCATTATCCACAGCCAACTGGCTCTCCCAGATGCCTTTTAAAGGAGAACTAAAGCAAAAAATTAAAAAAGAATTATTAAAATACTTACCTTATACAGAACCGATTGATTACAGTCACAGTATGAGCTGTGCTGTATTTAGTCGGCACACGATGCTTCTTTCACAGTGCTACCTCACTGAGAAGCCAGCGCGAAGCTCCTCCCAACTTGCTTCACTCCGAGTGAAAAATGGTTTAAATGTCATCATGTTCATTGCGGGGGCCAATTAGAATGCTCCTCACAACGAGTGTGATGATGTATGAGGCCAGTGAATCAAGTCGAAGATACTGAGCGCTGGCTTCTCAGTCAGTCTGCACGCTGTGAAGAAAGCATTGAGTGCCGGCTAATTACAGCACAGCTCATGTTCTGACTGTAATCAACTGGTTCTGTATAAGGTAAGTATTTGAATAATTCTTTTTAAATGTTTTGCTTTAGGTCTCCTTTAGAGCTCAAGCCTACAGCTGGGATGATCTATAAAACCTGGACCAACCGCCAGTGATAGGTTTTCATTACTGGGGAAAAATATCTCCCCTCAAACACTACACTCTCACACTACCTTATCACAGAGGCAATCAGAATCTGTAGAACAGTGGTTCTCAACCCCTTTGAGAGTCGAATGATGCTCTCACAACAGGGGTCGCGAACACACTGTGAAGCCGGTAGTGAGCGCAAGTCCTTTTATATAAGGCAGCGGTTCTCAACCTGGGGGTCACACGACCATCCCACTGAGTCGAGAACCGCTGCGGCACCTGGAAGAGCCCACAGGACCCTTTTTATAAGGGTTCCTGCGGGGTGACATGGGCCCGAACGTCACCATATGACACGCGTACGTGATAACATTTTGCCCGAACGTCATCAGGTGACGCGCGTATGTGATGACGTTCACCCGAATGTCATCAGGTAACGTGCGTACATGATGACATTCGCCCGAATGTCATCACCTGATGCGTGTACATGATGACGTTCGGTGAAACGTCAGTCTGTGACGTCACAGCCTGGGGTGGCGGTTCTCAACCTTTTGAGAACCGCTGATATAAGGGTTCCTGCATGGTGACATCGGGCCTGAACGTCATCACGTGACACGTGTACGTGATAACGTCGGGCCGAAATGTCAGTGCAGGGGTGTCACGGTCTCAACTAGGTTGAGAACCACTGCTATAGAACAATATTTAACATTGGGAGGTGGGTCTCCAAAAGAAGCAATAATTTCCAATGGATGTCATACTACACAACTACTACAACAACAGCATATTTACAACAGCTTGCAAGGTGTGTCACTATTTTTCAAAACCATTAAAACACATTATACTTTAAAGACTACATTTCAGTGAAAACAAAAATATATTAGTTTCTCTCCTATTACCATCTGAATTTTCAGGATAATTCCTTAAGCTCACAGCCCA
The DNA here is from genome assembly GCA_019650415.1 of Pipa parva. Classification (NCBI taxonomy): domain Eukaryota; kingdom Metazoa; phylum Chordata; class Amphibia; order Anura; family Pipidae; genus Pipa; species Pipa parva. The sequence goes on along the minus strand of WMED01026632.1, from coordinate 7,717 downwards.
AGAACACACAATTTAAATCCTGTAGAAATTCTTACAAATATCTCCTCAAAATAGGAGAATATTCTCTTTATTAACAGGTGCCAAACACAGAAAAAAAAACCAAAGAACTTGTTTTTACTTTAAAAAGCAGCTTGCAACATTCGTAACGTTCTTTAAACTTTAAGGGTGAAAATTTTAAAGCTCAAAAAAGTCGATTTCCACCTTCTCGAGTTACATCGATGTAAAAAAACGGGTACCCAATTGAAAAATATTGATCAGTACATTTTGATCTATTTTATTGATTGAAACTTTTCGATCAAGTTTTCGATGGAAAGGTAGCCATACTTTACATTAGTAGCACGGCTATATTTCCATTGAAAATTTTGATTGAAACGTTTTGATCAGTAAAATCGATTGAAAAGTATCGACCGATGTTTTTCAATCGAGCACCCATTTTTTTACATTGATAAACCTCGAGAAGGTTTAAATTGACTTTCTTGAGCGTTATAAATTTCTCCTGTCTAGGTAGAGGTCCCTCAAAGAATGGGTAATAAAATAGAGGATAATAAAACAACTATGCTATAATTTCAAAAAGAATGACTCAATTGGGGTGGATGATTAAAAAATAATAATTTGGGATTTCATTTTTTTAGTTTTAGCAACATTTAGATTGTTACATTTGTTGTAACCTGATCTGTGGTATAAAGGCAAGCAAAAATATTTAACAGTTGTGTATGTTAAATAGCTAGTTGTAGCAGTTGCATGGATGGATTCTACTGAACATGCTTAGGTGACTGAGCCAAGGGAGGAGTCGGGAAATTCAGAAGGAAATATCTGGAAAACTAAAAAAACAATAAAGACAATAAATTACACAGATAATTTCTAAAATAAAACCTAATTTAAAGTTGTTTTCCCATATAAGATGAATATTTAAAGACATTAAACACAGATAACAGTTTTCCCCCCTTTTTTTTATGATATCACTTCTTAATATTATGTTTGTGTTCCAACAAATTGGAAATTATAGACCAAGCCCTAAGCTAAATGATTCTCTTCGTGTTGGGTTAATGGCCACAAGCAACCAAAGCAGTGAAAAAAATCTTAAAGATAATTTATAGGACAAACAACCCCTCTGCAACTTTACCCTGGGTGAAGGAAAACCTGTTTTGCTCAACAGTTAAAAAGGGGCACAAACCATATATATTGTATCTGCCCTTTAAAGCTGTTCTGGAATCACATAAAATATATTTATGTTAGCGACATCAATTTCTATGTAAAATACAGACAAGTTATCTTTCAGCTTTAGTCTTCTTAAAAACTCGCATGTTTATGTGTATATTTGCATTGCAATCTTTATTTGCAATTATTGCATGATTGCTTACCATTGCTTTCCTATAGCAATTGCACAGTTCCCTGAACATTATTTGTCCTGATTGTGCCAAAAAGAAGTTGCAACAAACAGAAACTTTGGTGCAATGCAATTAATCCCACTAACAACTGCTCTTGCCCCTAATATACATAGTTGCATTTATTTTGTGAAGGGGATGCTTGTCTTTGCTTCTGATCTCATACAGATGTCACAGTTTCACAAATATAGTCGCTTCACATAAAGGTCCCAAAAGATGACTGCAATTCTTATCAGAAGTAGTAGCATGCAATGTTTCTCTTGGCAGAATCACAGAAAGCATCTGCATTTAAAAAAAAGGCCAGTCTACAAGAGGTCTGTTTCTTTAAGTGCTGTGGCCAGGCAAATTGGGGAAAATGAACCAACAATATAGTACGTAAAGGGTGAAGTTATAGAAATCTTGGCAGTGTAACTGTGCGTTCTCTGTTAAGCATTCTGGATACACATCATCAACCTAGCAGCAATGCAGCATACTTCAAACAAATGAGTCATCCTGCTGACGAATGAGATAAACTCCCTGCTTTATGTTCTCTTCACCCTTCAGCAACCCAAAAGCATGGACAGTTGCCATAAATTGATGATTTCTGCAGGGTTTTAGAATGGTTAATAATTGGAGAGAGTGGAAGGTAAGATAAATGCAGGTTTCTGAAAGTCATTTCTTTTCTTTAGTGGCGTCAACAGAGCTCATCAACAAATATCAGTTGGTGAAAGGGAAAGTTACTTCTGTCTAGACAGGGTTGTAATTAAGCTGTGGTTAAGTTACAAAAGTTACATGCCTGTGGTTGTTAAACCTAAGCACATACTAAAAAATGTAATATGGCCAGATACTTTCCATTCCCTCAAAACATTTTAAATGAAAATAAAAAATCATGTAGGTTTTTAATACATTGCACAAGTTCTGTAAATCTTTGCTCCCTGATAGCTATACAGTTATTACTAAACTATATGTGCAGTCCTCTGCTCCCCCCTTAGGAAATAATCCTATTATAATACCCATTAAAACCAGCAGAGTGTAGCACAGTGTTAGCCATAGATATAAGCAGAGACAAGTAGAATATAGGTGATACCTTTTATTGGCTAACTGAATAGATGATAAATACAAGCTTTCCACACTACTTAGCTCTCTTCTATACAACTGGGGTATACTGGGAAGTCTGTATAACTAAGGCATGCTGGGTAGAGTATAGGTGCTACCTTTTATTGGTTAACTGAATAGATGGTAAATGCAAACTTTCCACACTACTTAGCTCTCTTCTGTACAACTGGGGTATGCTGGGAAGTCTGTATAACTACGGCATGCTGGGTAGTCTGTAGAGACAAGTAGAGTATAGGTGATGCCTTTTATTGGCTAATTGAATAGATGGTAAATGCAAACTTGCCACACTACTTAGGATACCATGCCTTCAGAAGATACCAAAGTTGTCTGGAAAGCTTGTATTTACCATCTATTCAGTTAACCTATAAAGGTATCACCTATACTATACCTGTCTATGCAGTCTACCCAGCATGCCTTAGTTATACAGACTTCCCAGCATACCCCAGTTATACAGAAGAGAGCTAAGTAGTGGGAAAAGCTTGTATTTACCATCTATTCAGTTAGCCAATAAAAGGTATCACCTATACTCTACTTGTCTCTACAGACTACCCAGCATGCATTAGTTATACAGACTACCCAGCATACCCCAGTTATACAGAAGAGACTAAGTAGTGGGGAAAGCTTGTATTTACCATCTATTCAGTTAACCAATAAAAGGTATCACCTTGTAACAAACATGTTTCTCTACCTGGAGTTGAACCCAGACTTATTGCTTGTTGCACAATTTCTTTACCTCTGTTCTATATTGGTAGCAGAAGTCTGGCTTCACTCATTTGTATTTGACTTGCAGCACTACTGTGCTGAGCTCTTTTGGGCTCAGGTGCAATGCATTCGGTGATTAGTAGCCCTATTCAAACCCTGAACCTACAGCTATGCATTGCCTCTGATTGGTCCTTATTTGGCTTGCTCAGAAAGCTTGTTGGCTGTATGCTGTTCCCAAGCCCTTTGTGTACCTTTGTGTACCTTTGTATATCCTGCCCCTGACTCTGATTTCCTGGTTCCTGACTCCTGATTCTGATCCTGTGTTCTCAAATCTGTTACCAACCCATCTTTTATGAGAATTATTTCCTTCTCACTTCCACAGTGTAACGTTTGGCACCCTTGCTCGCCCTTGTGGAACAATTGGGAATATCGTGCCTTTAAGACCTGGTGGCACCCGAGTAGCAGAGGGCTCCTCCCATGAAGCCAAAGGTGACTGTTATAGGCAGAAGAGCACTCAGAAACTGGATTTCCAGTAGTTCCCCCTGGGGTTTGGGTAGTCTTACATGACATACTTATACTCAACTTGTCTCTGCCCATTAAAACTAGCAACACCAGAAGAAAAAAATCCATTTGTAGCATGCTAGTCAGGTGGCCACAAATGTAATGCACAGAGTGAATGTACAAATAAAGAGAATGAAATTCCCTTGCATGCAGCTGACTAGTATAAAAATAGTAATGTGAAAGAAGCCTCAATAATCTTTTATATATATCTCAGCAGATATCTGTCAGGGAAGGTTTTTAATATATGGGGTCAACAGAGCACAGTATTGCCCACAGCTGGAAGAAATCATGTAGATAAACATGGTACCTGTCAGCAACAAATAATTTTGTTACCCATTTTATCTTGCTGTAGCAGCATGGGGGTGTCATTTAGAAGGAGAAGGATGTGGGATAATTCTGAAAGGAAGCTGGGAGTTCTATCAGAAGGAAGTGGCAAGATTAGTCAGCAGTAGTGCATTCTATCAACCTATACAATGGCATTGTGGGAAAGAGCATCAGCTCCAGCTAGAGACCCAGCAGCGGAGAGGATAACATAACATGTAAAAACATATGTACACATAAAATTTAGAAAGAAAGCAGTTAGCCAACCTCCGTACAACAATAGTAACTTGTGATTTTCCATATACAGTATAAATCAGTGATAATTGTGGAGGACACAGATACTGGATAAATGATTGCATTGGTGGTTTTACAGTAGAGATAAAGGTACATATGTTTATTGAGATATTCAAGACTGGCTTGGATAGCTCTTTCCCATAGCCTGGTTCCTTTCATTAATTTCATGACCAATTTCCACAAGCCTTTTTTATTAATACACAATACATTTAGAATTGGTTACTTTATTCTAGTGAGGCTCCTTCCACTTTTTTTTTATAGCCAATTCCCAAGAGTCTTTTTATAATGCATCTAGAATAGGATCTGATTCATGAATGTTTACTAGGTTGTCAATAGCAAAGACAGGCTTACACATACTACAGGCTAATTGTACTGCGTAAAGCACCATTACACAGAAATCCAAACACAACACCAATATACAATCAGACTTCTTCCACCTCGGATTCTGACTGGACAGCATGACACTGAGGTGAGCCTAATCATAATGCTGTGAACAGTATTTACTCATGCAAAACTATGAAATACATAAAATACACACTGCGCTACTTTCTACTTCTTCACGTATTAACCCTTATGGAAGAAACAAATGAAACAATATCTGATTATACAGCTAAGCATCTGTGGCAAACAGAAGATCAGCTATTTGCTACAGCATAATTTAAGCAGGCTGCAAAACGTTAAAATACAAATGAGGGTTTGCAGGATTATACATGAAACTACACAAGCATAATGCATTGAGACATACATATAAGGGCCTCTACTGCACAAACACCATATGTGATGGCCATTTATGAAATCAATTAAAAAAATATGGCTTTTCCAGCAGATTAAAATAAGGTTATTATTATGTCAGAGGCATGCTTAATTGAAAAGCAATCTTGTAGTAAAGCAAATTATACCATTATTCTTGATAAGTTTGTCCCTGGTCCTGGTTAAAAAGAGTCTACAAATAATAGTTTGTTCTAACAACGCCTTTCTTAATAATAAATACAAATTTGCAATAAAGATGTATATAAAACAGACGGAAAAGCCCAGTTTTTAAGATCTCTGCTTTAAAAAGAAATTTACAGGGGTCTAAAAATAACAAAATCTCTCTTACTGGTTTTATTTTTTACACATTTTTATCATTCATAACATTTTTCCATCAAATCACTTTAATTGTGCCCAGAGATGTCACACTCTTTATTTATTCAACTTTGAGGTAGATAACTGAAAATTGTATCAAAATTGCACTGAACTGATATGAAATAATAGTGACACTATGGCACAGGAATGGAAAAATCTTTTTTTTATCACATGTATATCTTTTAAAAACAGTTGAAGAAAATATGATTGAATTAAAAAAAAAAAGCAAACATTTTAGGGGGTTATTCACTAAGGTGCGAATTCGACTGTCGAAATTGCAAGCAGCAGATTTCCATAGCAAATCCGTGACAATTTCCCCATTGTAAAATCGCAACAACTTTTTAAATGTTAAGATTGCGATCATTTTCCCCATAATAAAGTCGGGGCTGAGAAAATATTCCCATTATAAAGACGCGACTGCGACAGTAGCAGCCTATTGTGAAAGTCTTTATCTGGCGAATTCGCACCTATGCGCAACAATTTTGGACTTTAATGAATAATCCCCTTTATATTTTTATTAAGTAAGGAAAATTTCAGACCCCACAGAGTGCTGATGATTGTGGATAATGGCTGGGGCTTTATGAGGAAAACAACTCATGGATTATTTGAATTAGTTGTTTTCTATAGAAACCGTTTTATAACATCCCATCACTGCTACCAATATATCAACCATCTAATTTTCTGTTCCAGAAATTTTTTTTATAGTTACCACTACCTTAATATTTTATTTCAGGAATAAGTGCTAATTCAGTTCATTACAGACCTGTCTATATGGACAGCTCTTGTAACATTTTATTAACTACCTAAATAGTTGCTATATAGGGCAAAATTAAATAAATAATAAAGGTAACAATATACCCTTTATCAAATCCTCCACAGTCCATTTAACTGATGATACTTTAAAGGAGTTCAATTCTATACTACAACAGCCATTTACAAGTGATGTAACATTAAATAAACCCTCAAATCTGTTACAAAACTGTATGCAGGGACAAAAGAATTCAGGTACTTAAATATTAATAAATATTGTAGTCCATTGAATTCACATAATGGAGGTGAGGGGGCTGATGTTAGAAGACCAGTACCCCAAGGAAAAGCACTGCAATTTGGAGTAGCATGGTTGTTTGTTCTATGCAGTACTTGTAAAAATGTAAATTTTTAAGATAAATTACTGATTTGTATTAGTTTTGTTGTCTCTCTCACTGCTGGTTGCAGCCAAATTAGGTTTTCTTGGACACTTCATTAATATGTATTATGTAAAGTTCAATAGAAAACAAAAGGACTTAGGCAGGTGTTTTGTTTCCTTAACAGATAAAAGATGGCTTCAACCACAAGGAAGAGAAAAACATAGAACACTAAAAAGAACATTTTTACCAGTACTATGCAGGAATAATTGCCATACTTTTCTGTTAGCTAATCTATTTAATGATCACACAAAAAACTTTTCCCTTAATATAAAGGCATTCACTCCATTCCAAAATTCAGAAAATGAATCAATACCTGTTAAGGTATTAAACAACTAAACATCTCCCTAGCTTTGAAATTAACCAATTATGACTTGTTTACACTGGCCTCACTGTAGCTGCCACACCGAAGAAGGAAGATCCCTGCTACTCTTTTCAAGTGGAAACCCAATTAATACTTGTTGCAACTGTTTACTGGGATTTTTGTGTGATTTTACTTCTAGTAGCTGCTACTTATAAACTGGTATTGGGACTTGTAAAATCGTACACAAAATTGCAGAGAAATTAAACTAAAGTCACAGTAATATCACAGCTATAGATACACATGTGATGTTAGTGTAACTCCATTTCAATCTAGGGAATAAAAACTGCTATTGTGGGCACTCTAAACAAAATTGCACATACCTGCAACAGTTAGTAACTTTTACTGTTCCTCATACCAATGTAATGTGTCCCAAAAGATTTAATTTAAACCAATAACAGTGATTTTTGTAGCTGCTTATCAGTTGCAGCAGCAAAGTCATAATTGTAAACATATCCTTAATAGTGATACTGAATAAATTATAATCATCTAATTTTAGTGGCTATCCTTGTTTTACATACACCATCCTAGGGAAGATATGTTCATCCCTGTGCCATGTCTTCAATTAGACTGGGTCTTCTCTAGTGCGGAGGCAAGGCATTGTAGCTTAGTTGGTCATTTTTTAATATATTAAAGTATTATAAAACAAATTTATCAGTGGTAAACTAGAATCTGCCACAGGGTATTGT
>WMED01026631.1:0-10777 GCA_019650415.1 Pipa parva | reverse complement strand
TGGGGGGAGTGTGGGGGCAGCAGAGTGTGGGGGGGCAGCAGAGTGTGGGGGTGTGTGTAGTTGAAGCAGAGTGTGTGGGGGCAGCAGAGTGTGTGGGGGCACATTTTTTTTCCAATATAAGACATACCCCGAAAGTAAGACATAGTGGGACTTTTGGGGGTAAAAAGAATGTAAGACGCTGTCTTACTTTCGGGGAAACACGGTATATATATAGAAAGTTTGCATCATATACTGTATGCTTTTCATGCTTTGCCAGTGACTGTATACGTCGGAATCAGGCGATAAATGTCAGGACGCATTCCTCTCCAGCCGTGCTCCTAGTGAAGCCCTACATCGGCATTTCTAAGTAGTCACAAGGTAGAGCGTGCATGTCATCCAGGTAGGACGCATTGATAGTGTGCCTGCTCTCCCATTTGACTTCTAAGAAGTGCCGATGTGGGGCTTCACTAGAAGCATGGCTGAGAGAGATTGCCTGATTTCAGCACCGTACAGTCGCTGGCAGTGTCTGAATATGGAGTTTGCAACACAGAAGTGCTGTGTAGCACTTCTTTACAGGTAAGAATTTTAACTTTTTAAAAAAAAATTGATAGTAAATACTATTTAATAAAAGGTGGTAATTAGCATAAATAATTACATTTATTTTCTTTTATTTTCGTCCGGACTGTTACTATAAGTAATAACTCAGATGTATCTCACAACCAGAATCAGAATCACTTTTATGTATTTTATTTGAGCAGGGAAATAAATAGATAAAGCAGACTTGAGTACTGCTATGTGTGGTAGTAGAAAAGGGGAAGAAACTGTCCTTGTTATGTATAATCATGGATATTCCTATTATATTTCTCAACTCATATTATAATATGTCATATATTGATATGTCAGATATTGGCCCATTGTATCATTTTATTATTACAAATTTAAATTTGGATTAATGTGGCTGTCATTCCTATACTGTATGTGTAAAAAATGCCCCCTCCCCACCCAAAAAAAAGAGACCCCTGGAATGAAAATAGGACAGTAGTTGAGTGGAGGGTATGATTGACAGCTATGGGTACTAGCATAAGGTGAGGAGGAAGGCTAAAGGTGGAGTTAAAGAAAGAAAAATAAATTAAAAAGTTGAGTAGGGGCAGTAGTGAGAAGAACAGGAGCAGCATCTCACCCACTCTCCCTATTGTCATGAGCAGCGCTTACCTTGATGCTGTGCCACTCGTGAACTGCCAGCATTTAATTGCTGGCTAGAGTTAGGGTAGCTTTTACCCAAAGCTTCCAGGTTGCTGGCCAGTCCGGTGCCACTGATGTCACATGTGACGTCAGCAGCACCAAGTTCAAAAGGGGCTGAGCACTGTTACACAGTGATCTATCGTTAATGTCTCCCTACGTGATGTACCTTCTGTTTATGCTGCTGATTCATTTCTAACTGCTTGTGCCTTCTCAGAAGCTCCTGTTCCAGCTTCAGCTTTTCCTGTGGACCTCCAAATGTCAGCTCTTCTGCCTAGCCTGCTGGAATAATGTCAGGACACCTGTGTACTACTATCTGTCTAGACAGCTCCAGTATTTGGTCTGGCTACTTTGCTCTTAAAAGTATGCTACCCTTCATGACATCTAGTGAGTGGTAGTTCTGCAGTTCCTGTATCCACCTGTTCCTGTGTTTCAGCCAGCTGCCACCAGTGGGAGGTTAACCCAAGGGCCGCAACCTGGGAGGTGCCTGCTGCAAATCCCAGTCCCTCCTTGCATGGTTTAAAAAATGAAAACCTGACCCTCCTTAGGCTCCACGCCTCAGTATTAACCCGTGCAAACCCCACTGTGGTAAGGAGAATCCACTACACTTCTGTTTTGCACTTTTCCAGCACATGTTCCCATTGTACCTAATCCAGTACGTCTCAGTGCCTCTAGAGGTGTAATGATCTCTGGGTGCTCTAGTTCTTCTAGTGGTATCTAGTCCTTTGGTTCCTCATGTGTATTTCCCCTGCACTTCACTGCAATTATCTTTTCAGTATCTAAGTTACAAGTACCTACACGTGACATTATATATATATAAAATGTATGTGAGGGAGTTGTATTTGGGGTATATTTGGGGAACTTAGCCCCAATTATGAGAACATACTGCTGGAGTTCAGTCCAGAGTTTGTAAACCACCCCAGATGCAGGCAAAAGCCTGATTAAAAGACAGCTGGGCGAGCCAATTGGGGGTTGAAGTCAGGAAGTGATTTCTGTAGCAGAAGCTGAAAATCTTTGTAAGAGAAACAGGGACTCTGCAGCACTGTGAAACCCCAAGGAGACAACCCAGGAGAAGGGAAGGTACTTGGTTTTGTTAACCAAACCTGTATGGGGTAGAGTTACCCACTGTGTTTTGACAAAGGACTTTTTACCCTGAACGGAGTGTTTTTCAACTGACTTTTGTTTTTGCCAAAGAAAGGCTGTGCTTTTAGTTTGCGTTTTTCCCTGAAGTAAACGTTAAATGCAAAGTAAAAAAAATAAAAAGGGAAAAAAGGGATATGTTTTGGGGACAGTTTCTTGTTTTGGATCCTAGTTATTTTGTTGTTGAAGTGCATATTGAAGAAGAGGGCAAGGCAGTTGAATTTACAAGAATATTTGTTGCAGCTGGCATCAGTTTAAGTTATATTGTTATATGTAATTTAATGGAAGCGATACTGCACACTACACAAATCAATAACTTTCAGGGCCATTTTTTCAACTGAACTTTAGATAATACATATTTATGACTGAAGTCAAAAAGCCAGACAAGGTAAAGCAAAAACAAAATATCCAGAAATTGAAGGTTTCCAAGTATACACTACTGTGTGTTCATTAGGTATTGCATTTGGGGTTTTTTAATTCTTGGTATCATAAGGCCTTTCAAAACTATTTTTACTTAGATGAAACACCGTTTAAAATAATATAAAAAATATTAAAATAATTTTAATTGCAGCATTTTACTAAATGCATCTCGAGGAATAAGAGTTGAACAGTCTCAGATGCCCTTCAAATAATTGGATTTTTGGGTGGAATGGAGTTGTACATAACCACAGAAAGAGGCATCTTCCTCAAAGTGCAAATTGTTGAAGAGATGTGTGAATTGGTGATAGATTGTCTCCTCTCCAATTGTTCTACAAATACACGGTCAGCATAAAGTTGCAAACTGTTAGTGTATTTCCCATGTCGCAGAACATATATATATATTTTTGGAAAATTTGTATTTTGATTTATTTGTATATGCTCCACCGTTTTGTAGAACTCACTCGGTGAGTATGTAGGATTTGAGTTTAATGGGTTTTACAACCCTGTTCAACAATTTGATATTTATTGGAGATTTTTCCAGAAGAAACATAGGAATCACTTAAAGCTGACAAATGGCTTCCGTCTTGCAGAATTCTCTCGCTATGTATATGGGCGGGAAGTTTAAAGGGACACTAAAGTCAGTAAAAAAAACTCTATTTATTGGCCACCTAGTATTAAATAGAGCACGTGTTAAAACTACAGGTTAGGCATACTGTTTTAGCAGAATAGTCATAGCAATAAAATAAAAAACAATCACTTGAAGCAGAAGTTATCAGCTAATTCTAGCCCTTTAATCTGTTACCTCTAACCAAACAGTTTTTCAAACTTTGAGCTGCCTTATACCAAGATTCCTGAAGAAAGTGAATTTGAATTCATTTCTGGAGGGTGAAGCAAGTTCAGTTAGTGAGTATAGCATTTAACTAAGGGGGAGGGGCCAGGATTAGGTGAAAACCTCTTTTGCAAGTGCTTGTTTTTTCTTCTATTGTTATGACTATTCTGCAAAATAGGTAAGCCTAAACCTGTCATTTTAACACTTAATAATAGGTGGCCACTATAGAAAGCTGTTTATTTGCAGGCTTTAGTATCCCTTTAATTTAACATTTTACTAGATATGTTTTAGAAAAAAAATATACATTGTTGAAAACTAATATATGCTTTGTGGTCTTGCAGAACAATAAGGATATACAGTATGAGTTGCACAACAGACTTTTTGCTGTTGGGGACATTAACCCATGTTTATTCTCACCACTGCGACTTGTTAAAACAGTTCAACATTTCGAGGGAGATAGACTACTTTGTTGGAATAAAGAAACATTGAATCTCTTCCCCAAGTTACATTGGTGACAATAGTTAATGCAACCTTAAAGGAGAACTAATGTGAAAAAATAAAAAAACAAAAGTTAAAATATTTACCTTATACTGAGCTGTTTGATTACAGCCACAGCATAAGTCCTGACTCCTGATGCTTCCCTTGACACTTCTTCACCACCCTGCTTCTTCCACCCTGTTACACCACGGGTGTTTCAGAGCCTAAACATCATCACGTTCATCGCGGGAGCCAATGAAAATGCTCCCCGAAATGAGTCTGATGATGTATGATGCCGGGGGAAGGATAAGAAGGAGATGCGCACTGGCTTCTGTGTCAGCCAGCGCACTGTGCAGGAAGCGTCAGGAGGAAGCATCGGGAGCTGTCTAATTACAGCACAGCTCATGCTGTGACTGAAATCAATTGACTCTGTATAAGGTAAGTATTTTAACTATAGTTTTTTATTTTTACTGTACACTTTAGGAACGAAATGTAATAAAATCAATAATCGGTAATATTGAAATAGCGATATTGAAATTTGAATGAAATGTGTAAACCATTGATTTCAATGGCAAAATTCAATTTTATCGCTGGAACATTCGATATCATCAAAATTGCAATATCGTTAAAAATCGTGCGATTTCAGTAATTTTAACTATTTTAATAAATTTCACCCATAAACGTCTCCTTTAACCAATTGTATGTATTCACCAGAAGATGTTAGGGCGGAGTAGGAGGCTGCACTATGGGTCCACAGGGACTTAGCACAAGCTATACCTAGGACGGGGAGTCTAAGGAACTCCCTGGCCTTCACTATTGACCCCCACAAGGGGATGTGGACTACGTTGCAGAGATTCTCCAGGTCATGACCTGGTTAGCTGTCCACTGGTGGATGGGATAAGCAAAAGGCATAGTCAGATAACAAGTCCAAAGGTCGAGGTATGCTGCAGGTAACAGTCAGGTCACAAGCAAAGGTCAGGACAGACAGAGAACAAGCTGAATCCAAAAACAGGCCAAGGTCAAAATGCAGGAGAAGACAAAGTTCTGGCAAGGAACAGAACCCAAGAACAAACAGAATAGGTCTATAATCAGGAAATCAGGACTAGTTGCCTTATAAAGCCGAAGTGGTGGGAAAACAGCTACGATGGAACCATGCTGCTTTTTCGTGACTATGACAGAAGCATGTCAGTGCATTTTCACAACTGCGACAGAAGCGCAACGCATTTACACGACGTAACCACGCTAGTACTACATAACTGACGTGACGCCCTGGGAGTAGCATTCTTGACAGCAACAACTGTGTTATGTGGTTCCAATTTCTTCATTGAGCTTCATATGATTGATGCAATCATGCATCCAGGAACCAGCATCACAAGCACATTCAAACCTATCTACAGATTCAGGGGATAATTCATCAAGCAACAAAGTGAGCTACGATGCGTTTGGCTCACTTCGCTAATAGTAGTATGCGCATGCTGATGTTCTGTATGTGGACATCAGCATGCGCATTAAGGGGATTCCCATCTCGGCGAGAGCAAAAGAGTTGCCTCACCAAGACAGGAATCCCTTTAATGCGCATGCTGATGTCCGCATACAGCTGAACGCATCGTAGCTTACTTCGCTGCTTTATGAATTACCTCCTCAGCCTTAAACAATTCACTTAATGTTCCTGTTTGCAGTGCCACCACCTCCCTGAACATTTTCATTTTTTAACTGGCTTTATAGAAGACAAAAGTATAGTTGTGCAGAGCTCATTTACTGTGCAGAGCATTAGATGGGTTCTGGCATCTCACTCAACAATTTGACTTTTTAAGAGAGCTATTTTATAGTTTAAAGTTGACAAATGGCATTAGACATCGTGTATGTATAAACAATATGACTCTATAACATACTTTTCAATGAAAAAATGTATTTTTCATTACTCAACTGACAAGAAGAATATAGAGATCATATCATATGCTGTCACATAAATATTGCTGCATAAGTAGCAGTTGGCTTACTACAATGCTTCTTTTGTATAGTAGTGATTTAACATAATTTCATAACTGTGTGGCCAAATCTACTTAACCTCATCATTGACAAAAATTGGAATTAAACCTTTTTGGGGCTTTCCAAACACTTAGTTCAAGCCTCACTGTTTCAGACAGTTGATCAGAGTCCAATTTATATACATAGTGAGGACAGTAACATTTTGTCTGTTGTTGCAGCTTTCCTTATTAAATTGGCAACCATAACCTAATTATTTATGTGCTTATGTGTTATACTACCATTCAACAGATGGTTACTGTCAGCAAACCTGACTTTATTCAGAAATTTTACATATATATTACTTTTTATATAAGCTTGAATTGGGAGTTCAGATTGCAACAAACTTATTCAATTCGCTTTTTCTCCCCTGGAGTCCAAAATAACTGCTTTCTATCACTTGCCTTAAAAATGACTTGAGTAGATTGTATAATTTCACTTCCTTATCAGCCTCACTGCATTATCTTGATCAGTAGACTGTTCTACAAGGTCATTTCTATAAATCCACTGGTCATTGAAGGTCATGTATATAGGCTGGGAAGACTACAATGAGATGACCTCAAAATTCTATTTTGTTAATTGCGCATTTCTGCTTTTCCAAATGATCCTTCTTTTATCTCATGTCTAAATCTGTTTTTTTCCATATCTGATAACTGTTATTATGTTTATTATCCTTAAGAATATCAGTAGAAGAATTCCAATACTGCCCAAGGTTGCACACAAAAGGAGCAAGAAGTATGCAAACAAAAGCAGACTAATAAAAGATTAGAAACAATTTGTAAATACTGGAAACATAAGGTACCCTGCCTGTGTGTAAAAACCACTGCAAAGAAGTGCTTATAAGCAGGCAGAGCAGGGCAGGAGCACAGTTGAAAAAGAAAATTAGACAAGTCTGTATAAGGTCATATTTATAAGAGGGCAATCATTCTTTATTTTAGTGCAAAGATCCAGATTTTGACCAAATGTATATTTTGATCTTTTAAAATATCATTTTTATTTTTGTTAGTTTTCAGAGAAACTTCATTTAACAGTAACTCCAACAGGACTTTGTTTCAACCATGAAAATGCTCATCAGATGCAACTTCTCCAGCTCAACATGTGATGCTTACACTTAAAGCACTCCAAGGCACTCCCTCCCATGGGATGGTTGGCCAGAACTCTCCAAAGCTTAACTTACAACAAAAATCCCAACAAACTTGTGACAAACCATCCAGAGAGTCCCATTGCTAGGGAGGTAGGGTATGCCATGTTGATGTCTTCCATTGTCAAGAAGGAGGGAAGCCAGTAATAGCCCACAAAAAAGTCAGTACCGCAACCCCTGCAACTTTTCCCTGTCCCCCACCTAATCAACTTTGTCACCATTTTGTCCCTACCATGCATCACTCCCCCACATGCAGCTAAGGGATGTCTGTAAGACCAGTCTGGATGTGGAATTCCCTATCAAAGCAGGCATTGATAATTATATCCTAGAAGAACATTAGGGGGTTATTATTTAAAGTCCAAATTCGACTATCAGAGTCTCAAACGGTGGATTCCCATAGCAAATCTACGACCATGACAATTCTACCATAGTAAAGTCACGACTGCGACAATATTTCCATAGTAAAGTCATGACTGTGACAATATTCTCATTATAAAGATGTGACTGTGACAGTAGCAGCCTATTGTGACTGTCTTTAGCTGGCGAATTCACACCTTTATGCAACAATTCAGACTTTAGAGTAAGACTTTCAGACTCTCCATATGTAAGTCTCCCTATAATTTAGATTTCAAACCCTACGAGACAGGGGCCACCTCCTTTTCTTTAATTCATAGTGAATAACCCCCTAAGGGGGTCCACGAGAGTGGTTTAGTAAACAGGAAAGCACCTTTCCATTGCAAGTTGTGTGCAGTCTTAAATCTTTTCTTTGAAAGTGGAATTGTATGCAGCCTTGGCATGCATAAGACTAGCACCACAGCCTCAAGTGCCCATTTGAATCTATTTTGCTTTGTGGAAGACTCACCCACCATCTCTTTTTGTTATTTCATTGTAAAGGTATGCATGTATCTTTATACACGTGTACTTGCCAGAATTGTATTTTATATTATTGTCTCAGCTTTATAGAGGTTTATTGGATTTAACAGAGCTTTTCAATATTGGTGAATTATGACTTCACCGTGGTTGGGGCCTGTAGCCTATGGTTTGGGTTCAAAACCTGGAGTGGCTGGAGATTCGATTCCGCGTTTCAATTTGTGCCATGCGCATTTTGTAAATACTGGCATAATGTGCTTGATAAAAGAAGTAAAAATTGTAAGAATTTTATTAATAAACCTATGGCCATTTTTTACCATAAAAAAAAAAATTGTTATTGAGGTAAAAGGACCACATTTTACTAAAGTATATTTTCTTGATCATACAAGTCTTTGAAATATTCTTTTCGAAATTTGCATCCTACCACTTGGACTGGGCGGCATATGTTAACCTTACTAGAGGCTTTAGTGTTCCTTTTATTTGTATTGATGCAAAAACACTGCACTACAGCCAAAAATATTACATTTGAATTTTAAAACCCCCAGGAAATAGTTTTTCCTTGCCTAACCAATCCTGTGTTTAAAAAAAAAAAAAAAAGGCTGCTTCTTTGAAAAAAAACATCAAAAAACTATTTCAGTTTTGATAAAATTCAGCTAAAGCCACAGGGGGGTTATTGTTTAAAGAATGAAATAGACTGTCGAATTCCCAAACAGCAAATTCCCATAGCAAATCCATGACTGCGACAATTCTCCCACTGTAAAGTTGAGATTGCGACAATTTTTAAAGTTGCAGCTGTGACAACATTTCCATAGTTAAGTTATGACTGCGACAATATTCTCATTATAAAAACACTACTGCGACAGAAGAAGTATTTTGCGACTGTCTTTAGATGGCAAATTCACACCTTTACAAGACAATTCAGGGGAATAATTCACCATTCAGCGAAGTGAGCTCCGAATCCTTCGGCTCACTTCGCAAATGGTATTATGCGCTCGCTGATGTCCTGCACACGGACATCAGCGAGCGCATTAAAGGGATTCCAGTCTCGGCGAGGCAACTCTTTTGCTCTCTTTTAACGATTTATAAAATAAATATTTTGCTTTTAACCTGGGAGTGCCGGAGACTACTTATATGCAACCCTTTTGATCTTGCCGAGACTGGAATCCTTTTAATGCGCTCGCTGATGTCCGCGTGCAGGACATCAGCGAGCGCATAATACCATTTGCAAAGTGAGCCAAAGGATTCGGAGCTCACTTTGCTGAATGGCGAATTCCCCTTTCAGACTTTAGAGAATAACCCCTTATAATTCAGCCAATTGCTGAATTCAATCCTGGACCTTAAACATAACTACACAAAATAAAATGAAATTAGACAGCAACCTTTTCTTTAATACAATAGCAAGGCAGAAAAAGGAAATGTGTAATGTTATGGGGAATGAATAGAAATAAAATAATGCACACCTCCTATATCCTTTGTAAAGCAAATGAGTTGATAAACTCTATTTAAGGAATGATATTCTTTTCTCATTAATTTTACATAGATATTATCAATGTTTTTGGCCTTAGGCTTGCAGTCTACTGAGACTTTGAAGAGTAATTTAGTCTTTACTTCCCTGACATTACAGGTTTTCTATAAGGAAACTGATACTACCCTACACTACTATGACCCAAATTCACAGAAAAAGAAAAAAAGATCCACGTAGTTTAACGCTGTGTTCCAAGGTAAACAGACAGGATTCTAAAACTTCAATATTTTTGTAATTTTCCTTGAAATAAAACATTGCATCAGTAATTTAAAGTCGCTCCTGAATCGAGCAATTTAGTGTTTGCTGGAGGCAAAGTTAGAAAAGACATATTCAGTCTGATTCCTGTTGCAGACAACCTAGACAATGACCTTGTCTGCCATATGCATAGAAACTCTATGACTTTAAAACACAGTTTGCTCTGGAACAATAGTAAATGGAAGGCCCTCAGTCAGCTACAACAGAAAGTATAGTTCTAGTGTGCAAAATATCAAACGATTTTTGATTTATTAAACATCAAGGAAATGCTACTATGTTTTTCCAAGGATGCATTAAAAATGTATGTGGAGATAGTAAAAGGGAAGACAGACTTGATATGTTCTTAGAAAATCTTGGCACATATATATATATATATATACATACACACACACACACACTCTTTATTATATTGTGAATAATATAAATTTTTAGGAGGATTTTTTTTAATCACACAAGAAATCCATGACCATATAAAAGCATAGTCTGAAGGTCGAGTGCATTTATAAAGGCCATGGAATTCTGAGTCGACTTTTTGGCTTTCCAAGTTATACTATTATTATTCTATTATAATATAACATTTTCTCTGCATGGACATATATTATGGGTGGAATTTATTAAACTCAGAAAAGCTCGTTTTCACTTTTCAGAGTTTAATCCCGCAAACACCCGGGAAGTTTCTCGCGGTAAGTATCGCGAGATTTGGTTTAATCTATACTTACCGAGAGAAACTTTTTCCATCGAGTATTTCCATGGGAAGGGTAGCTATATTTTACATTAGTGTAGCACGGCTGTACATTAGTGTAGCACGGCTGTACATTAGTCTAGTATGGCATTACATTAACATAGTAACATAGTTTATAAGGCTGAAAAAAGACAA